>JAQGCM010002191.1:0-11955 GCA_034699705.1 Hymenaphorura dentifera
GATTTGGCAGGATTTATGGACTTGGACTAAACTTTGTTCTTGTCTCGGTGGAATTCTATTCGCCATTTCAGACTCTGTCCTTGGTTTGAATAAATTCTACACAGAATTACCCTACTCTCAGGTAAGCTAAGCGATACGTCGTACAGTTTTGAATAAATCATCATGGCCACATTCATTTTTGATTGAGTTTTGGTTCGGATAAACTACGACAGCTGTCTTGCGTAAACTGCCCATGCCCAAAATGTAGTGCAGTAGTTCTTGGTTTTGTTTTAATTCAGTCAAATTCAAGTCTATTGTTTTCCCCAGGTCATCATCATGGGCACTTACTACATGGCCCAACTAGGGATCGCACTCAGCGTCGTCAACTCAAAGGCCGGCGTGGCTCGCCCAGACGAAGATGAGTACGAGGATGATCCGGATAATCCAGAGAACAAGTATCGGACTTGGGATAAAAAAGACATTTGGAACATTCCTGGATTTGAGCCAAACACTGTGAGAGGCTCTTCGCGCCGAGCCGTGGACCCGGACGATGACTTTTAGTGTCACGTAATAAAGAGAAAGGAGTACGTCGCGATCAAAATCTGAGCCTGACAAACTAAATAATAACTCAAGCTTCTGGCAAAACAAATTATGTATTCGCATGCAGCGTTGGTCCACAGGGTTAAAAAAAACAGGTTAGAAAAAAACCACAGTTACAGTTACGGTTCGGGTGGGACTTAATTTTTAATTAGTCACGTCACGTTCAAGTTAAGGAGCCCTTTGTTCTTTTTCCCAGCATTCAAAAGTACCCTTGAATTTCCTAGCGATATGCGATAGTAGAGACTAGAAAGCTGCAGGATTCCATATCACTTTGCTGCACTACTGCGTGCACTGTAGTCGTTTGCCAATTCTCACACACATGTATATCTCAAAGCAACTAAGATCGGCAGCGATCAAAAATGGCGGTGGCGCCTTAGCTTAGTATTATTATTAGCAGTAGTGCTAGAAACTTGGCAGTCCTTAAGTGTAAAAAAAAAAAGTACATATCAATAGCTCTCACATTTCAATATGGGAGTAGTAGTAGATTTTCGCAAAATAGGTGATTTTTTTTGGCGAATTTGGCGAAAATTCTTGATATCGCAGACAGACAAAATGATCTTGGTTTTAATTTGGCAGCAAATCGTAAAGTTCGCGATCAAGTGGTCAGTACCGTAACTATTTTCATAAAAATAAGCCTGGGCCAAATCCTCATTGCTTTTTAGACAACTCTGTGAATTGTGACTTTTGTTGTGAGTGCCGTCCTTCAAATTAGATTCTTCCTACCTTAATCATTTTGCAAAAAAAAAAATCCAGGAAGTAGGGAGTAGTAGTGTACGTATTGTAAATAAAAGAACAAAAAAAGTATTGATTGTTGACTGACTGACTGAGGAACGGACCGAATGTACCTTTGAAAAAGGTTCTGATGTAAAGTATAAATATAAACAAGTAGTAGCCTGATTGCCGGAAGTAAAAAATCGAAATCAAAAATCAAACAAAAGTTTTGCCTATTAGTCAATGTAGTAGGAAAATAAGCGTTTGCCAATATTTTTTGGCCGAATTTTGGTCGACTGTCGAGAGTGAGTATATGAGAGTGCTGCTATGTTAGATCCACTTGGGAATTTAGTAGTGGTCAAAGTCGTAAGATGTATTTAACTGTGCTACATTATAAAAAAAACTTGCAAAAAAATAACGACAAATCTCACACTATTAAACTACATAGTTAGTACGATGTAAATATGTAAATGTAAAAATGTAATTATTATGTAAGAATCGGCAAATTCAGCATTGAGCAGGAGCCTGGCCTGGCCTAGGTCAGCCGGCCGGCCAGGTCAATTTTAAAACTGTGCATGATTAATTTTTTGTTGTTGAATTCGCAGCATGTGAGCGAGCACAGCACATCGAAGCACAATCCAAAAGTCTTAAATAAAATGAACATTTGTTTGTTGTTGTACGTTGTTGTTGTTGTTGAATAAAATCATCAATTAAGCGTTAGGTCACTCGAAACCGGAACCGGAACTAATTGTAATCTAACTAGTTAGTTGCAGATCTCCCTTAAAGAACTTTTTTTTTTGCAAACAAGGAAGAGCAAAGTGCTGACAAGGATTGCATTGCATTGTAGTACAACATTGCAACTAAAATTGCTTGCTACTCAAATGCATTGCATTCAGTCCGTGAGCAAAATCAAAAATGAAAATACACCAATTAATTAGTGCTGTAATTAGACTAATCCAATGCAAGTGTAAATATTGACTAAATTCCAATTAAATTGTAAATAAAAATAAAAGAAAAAATAACAAAAAATGATACAAGGCAAACACACACAACACCAATCCTGAGTGCATTGTTGTGGATTTATTAATTCATTCTCAACTCTTATTAGTTAACTAGTCATTCCATTGTTGTTGTTGTTTGTTGTTGGCTGGCTGGCTGCAAGTTTAGTATAGTTGGATATTTTTTTTTAAAAAAAAACGTAAGATTTTTGTGTAAAGAAAAGAATACTGAATTTTTCTAAGGACGAACATTTCTTTCTATTCTAAATTTCTAAATATGTACTCTTAGCTACTTAAATGCTAGGACGACATCGAGAGACACATTCCATTTCCATGCTCGTTACATGCAAATTTTGCAAATGCAGGAAGCATGAACATTTTTTTGCAGGCATGCACAACATGCATTTTGCACAAAAACAAAAAAACAAACTAATTAATTGATTAATTAATTTCAAAGTTAACACACGGTTGGTTGTCGTTTGTTTTTGGATGGTGTCACTGAGGATCAGTCTATTTTCTTTGGAGTATTTTCAAAACCCATGACATGACATGCATGCTACACTAATTTTTTACTTACAATATATAATTGTGTAGTTGCATTAAAAACCGACACGTCACACACTCTTTCATTTCTCACATAAAAATCTCCCAAAACTCATTCATTTTTGTCTTGTCGATAGTCGAATTTTTCGGTTTCGACGGAATTTTTTGTTTTTCGTTTTAAAAATAAAAATACATGCATTAGGTAGCAAAAAGGTGAAAGGGTCTCTGTTTCTTAGAAATTTCTGGACGACGAGGACAATTAACTAAAAATGGAGCAGCACTCTGTTCGGTGCGGAAGTCAAGTGGACGTGCATTGTTGGAATGGGAATGGTGTGATTGCTTGCGTTCTGTTGCGGAAGTGCAAGTAGTACGTGAAGTGGATTTTTTGAGTGTTGGAGTGCAGAATTTTTGCTAGTTTTTTTTTGTGGGGGGTAGTATCACAAGAGGAGCTTCAACATTTCCGACTCACCTTCCCCAGGAGCAGACTCCAAATTAGACTCACGAAGCAATTCATCAATCAAAACTTCCGCATCCACTCTTGTCGAGTCCACGCGAGATGATCCAATTTTCTCACGATCAATTATCACGGCTGAGGAAAGTGCTGAATTTCTTCCAGAGTTCCTCTCAAGACTTCCATACTCGGAAGCAATTTCACTAAAGAAAAAAATAATTACGCAGTTGCAATTTGTGTACAAAAATGATGAATTTAGGATTCGGAATGTGATTGTTGACTCACCGAACCACGCCAGAGTCCGAGGATGAACTTTGTCGACTGTGTTCGCCTTGGTAAGTCTCCTTTTCAGTCTGATTGTGAGGTTCAGTGTCACGCTTCTCTGTCCCCAGAAGGGGCTCAAAGTAAGTCGGAACAGATGCCTGTGGACTAAAAGAAACAAAAGAAAATGATTCATAGTCAATTGGAAAATTTTCATTTTGTATTTAATTGCAGATTATTAATTTTTTTTTGGAAACAATTACTCACACTTTGAAACAAAAATCTCCTTCCTTTACTCTCATGGAAATTGTGACGCGGAGTAGGGCATTGTTGGCTCGAGCTGAAGAGTTGTACTCTCCAAGAAGATAGCTGCGACTCTGAGGAGTACCCCCAGCAAACTCTGCCAAATTAATGTCAGCAAATCCCAATTTTTGGTAACTCTTTCCTCCTTGAGCTTCCTGTGAAATCGAATCGAAAGAATTTCAATTTAGGCCAACAATTTCTCACATATTTTGTCAGAAATAGTTAATTTCTTCTTAATTTTGTCTACGAACCCTTCGCACGGAGACACGGCAGGTACAAGAGTCCAAAATCCCCGTCGAGATCGTGGCAGTTAATTTGCACTCGTACTCAAAATGACTGTTCCATGACACGTGGTGATCCACAATTTCTTCCCTAAATTGCCACACCAAAAAATTAATCAATTTTACATCGCAAACTGTCTATAAATCCCTGTCCAGGTGCTTGCTGGTTAGGAAATTCACGAAGAATTCCTTGCATGAATGACTCTGAGTTTTATTTTGTAAAAATTTGGAGGATTTTTCTGCTGAATTTGGCGTAAGTTCTAGGATGAGCTTTAAGGGTCCATGTCCATGTCATGGACCCTTAAACTATCCCATGCAATGCTTAAAGCAATCAATGCGTCTCAGCATGCATTGGTTCGTGTCTTGTCCACTCTCACCAAGCAATTAGCAATCCAGTTAATGCAATTAGTAGAGAATAGAGCTCCTCAGCCCACCCAGTCACTCACCTGTCCGAGTGTCTCCTAAAATTTCCTCCATGAAGAAGTCTGAGCTTTGCAAAAATGACGCCCGACACGAACGGGACTGAGGACAATTCCTCCAAGTGGAAATCGACTAAGAATTTGATATGTTTCTTGGATGATTTCCAAACTCCAAGACTCATTCTTCTTTCCCAGGAAAGTTTATGGAGTTTCCAGCTCTGATTCAGAGCCTCGCGTTTTCCTTCGATTCGACTTCCAATCGAATAGCAGTCCAGCAGCCAAAACTGTTCAAAACAAACCAAAATGAATACAAAATCTCAAACAAAATAAATACTACCAAAAATACTGAAAATTTAAGCCAACGCAACGACGGACGAGTAAAGTTAACGTACGTACGTAAACTGAGATTAATTTTTATTTATTTTGCTCTAGCTGTCCAACCTGCTAGCTCTGGCTGGTTTTACTCATAACTACCCATAAAATTACCACAAAATTTAACTACGTTGCGTACGTTTTAGCAGGGTGACGTAATGGTAATGGTAATGGTCGTCTCCGCCGTAACATGACACCACGACTACGACACTACTACGTACGAAACGAACGAACGAACGACCACAAAAACTCGAGTTGATAGGTTATGCAAAATTATTGCAAATTTTTTCGATCTATTTTATTCGCACTCAGTCTGACAGTCACGGCTCACACTGCACTGCTCGGCTAGGCTAGGCTAGGCTCAGATCATCATCACAATTTCGCAATTCACAAAAAAAAATCGTTGATTTGGCAAATTGGCAAACAATGAGCACACGATGATGGGTGTTTAAGTGGGTGTAGTGTACGGAATTTTATAGTCAAAATCTCATGTGTGGTACGTCTGTGCAGAATTGCGATTGCGATTCAACGGCCAATTTGCTCGCAAATATCTTTATCATTTACAAACACCAATTAAAAGCACACACAGCACTAAATAAATTTCAATTTCTCAATCTCAATTCTTCACAACAACACTTAACTTGCTGAATTGCTCTTTTTAACTCTTTTCGTTTTGCTTTCATATCTGCCCGGTTCAATTTTCATTTCGTTTCATTTCCTACATGCAGGCATACAAATAACACTTGTTCTTATGGGTGCTTTGGGGTACTACTGCACTGGGACAACTCGACCATGTACGACGACGACGACGCTATTTCTGAGAAATCCTGCACATCAACAACTCTCACTTTCATCAAGAGTATTAATTAACTAACTGCAGCATTAAATGTAGCAGGAGCAGTAGCTGGGGCAGTAGCTGTAGCAGTTTGTAAAATTTATTTGCAACCTACAGCACAGGAAATCCCAGTTGTGATGATTGCAATTTCCCAATGAGAAATTTTGCAATTTTGCAACTGACTATTAATTAATTGATTGGAAGTTGGGACAGAACGAAAGCTGCTGCTGCTGCTTCTCCTGCTGATGCTAGCAGCTGCGAATTGAATAATAATATTCAACTGACTGCATTTAATTTAATGTCAATTCAGTGTTTTAGTAAATTATAATTTGATGACCTTAATGTCATTGCAAGGATTGACTGACTCAAATTGTAGTATCGAAATTTTGATTTATAATTGAGCTGAGGCTAAGGGTACGACGTGACAGTTGGAGCATATCGTGAATATTTAGAATGGCAGAGAAAGCGCAGCTTAAGAGTAAGAGGCAATGAAAGCGTTGAATAATTCGCGGAAGTCATATTTTTGCATTGATTTGGAGAAAATTGTTGCTGATTGCCAATGGGATCGACTTGATTTGGAGAAAATTGTACCTCATTGCGAATGCGATCGGTTGATTTTTGTGTTACGGCTTAAGGGCACAAAAAGGGAGGGGTGGTCGCCATTATTGCATTGGTATGAGCGACATACTAAAACGGACACTTTCGCTTGTACGCGCAGATACCCGGGGTGATTTTACTGAACCGGGCACGCAAAACGTTTCCAAACTTATTTTGTTGGTCGAGCAGTTACAGGAGTACTGCTAACAAACTGGCTGGGCGTTAATGCTAAGGTCATGTCTTGTTTCGCGGCTTTACAAAATAATCAATCACTAACTATGTAGATAATTTAGACTTAAACTTAAAATTGAAGAAAAAATGTTTCAAAATACGATTGAAATTTCCATTCCAGTCTTTTTCTTCTTTGGTTTTTTCTTTTTTGGTTCCATGAACCAACGAGCAAGTTGAAGAACACGATCTGGTGACTCTTTCGGCTTATTTGGTGTTGACTGTTTCGGTGTTTTTGGTGACCCGTCACCGTCAGCCGCAATCATGGCTTCTTTCAATTTCATGATTTTGGACAACGCCATTCTTTCAATCCCTCGTTTCTTTAGCTAACACGTATATCAATGTATTAATTATTGCGAGACTAGCCGCCACGCGTTTCCAATTATTGGACTTTTCTAGCCAACCTTTCAATTCAAGAAACGAGATTTTGGAATTTTTGATTTGGTGGTTGTTGATTGCTCAACTTTGACATTTCAAAGGTAGCAGCAACTGTTACAAAATTTTGCAAACAAATTTTTTCAGCAAGAAAAACATTTGCTGCTGAGGCAGCAAAGTTTTTATGAGAAAATCGTGAAATAAATTTCAATAAATGTTTCATTTTTCAATTTTTTTATTGATTGTTGTCAAAACTCAAAAAGTTGAGTTTAGTTCTTCCGGCATTTAAAGTCTCCAGTTCAATCGCAAGTTGAATATGAAAAGCCAATAATTTTAGCAAGATGAAAACTTCCACGCGAACATGCCATGCACCATTAGCAAAATTTTCATTAAGTATGCGGCAATGGTTATCGAAAGCTCAAACTACTACTGCGGTATTATTTAGCTTATTTGCAACCCAGTAAATAATTTGGCACAATAATAGAATTAGAACCTAACTTTTTCGCTAGCATTTTCAATCGGCTGATGTTAAAATTTTCATTAATCCTCTTATCTCTAGAATACTCATGATCTAGCTAAAAAGTAAGTATTTTTTTATAATTATTTATTTATTTATTGCAGACTTCGAATTTAATCTTGTGAAGCAACAATTTTGCAGACTCATAAAATTATATGCCTTATAAACTTGTTTTATTGCAATATACTACAGCGAACGTTACAAGACCGAGCAACTGAACTACACTGGAATACTTGCAAATTGAACACGAAGGAAGAGAATGAAGATCAAAATTTGTACTAAATGAAATTTGTCAGCTGCATTTTATGACTCTGCTAATCCATATTAAGAGCCATTATTAAACTAAAAATTAACAACTTTGTTATCCCTCTAGCCCCTGCGTTAAAAAAGATGCTCCAGAAACACCGTCGTTCAAACGAAAGGGGTGACCAGAGAAATTTCATTTAGCCAAAATTCTTCTCTTCATTTTTGTTCAACAGCTTCAACATAAAAGTAAGGAGAAGATCATGCAGTTACGCGATTGATTTTCTACAACGCTTCAAAATGATTGCGAACATTTTGGACCACGCTCTTCTGTATTTTGCACACAACCTCGATCTCCCAGAATAAACCCAAAAGTACAAAAATTTCTTCACAACTAGGGCTCGGCACAAGTTCCAAGTTCGAGTTTCGCAAGGAACTTGTTCTGCAAGTTTCAAGTTCGTGTTCGTCGGAGTCCGGGTTCCGTAAGGAACTTGGTCTATAGCTTCGGGTTCGGGGTCTTGAATCATGAACTTGGTTGGGGACATAATTGGTTCGGGTTCGGGCTGGGGTCCTAATTTGGATAACCAAGTTCTTGTTCGGGTCTTGGCAGGAACTTGATCCTTGCGGAGCACTATTCCGAACACGATGAAAGTATTGCGCAAAATTTTAGACTTATACTCATACCTTAATCCTTGCGTATTTCCCATTTTCATGCGACATGGTAGTAAAAGTAAGTGTTTTAGTTCGATTGTTTAGGATTAAATAATAATAGTTAAATTTTCAACAGAATTATAGATTTCTGGGAATTCAGAGCACATGATTGTGATGTCCAAGCCTAAAATTACATGCGTGCATTGCACACCACACATCACGAATATCTCGACACTCGACTCGACTTTGCTTGCTTACATAATTCACCAGAATTTATTTTATTCGTCATGCAACAACAATACCGTAAAAAAATCTCTCATAGAATTCTATTTTGATCTAAGTTACAAGAATTTACCTCTTTCACGACTATTTTTTTTAGCAAAGTGACGTAAACTGATTAGGTTTGGTGGAGGATTCGTGCAGAGCGCAGAGGTCAGCTGTTGCCTGATTCGCTTAGTTTCTGATTGTTGAACAAACGTGTTTCGGTGCTTCATTTTTACTTAATTTAAGCGAAATATTTCACTTGTGACACTTCGGAGTCAAGCATACCTATATTACTAGCCAGCAAATAATACTTGCGATGCAGAACATCATGGCCTGACAATGACATCTCTTTTAATTAAGGACCAAACTATTGAATGAGAAAAAATCTATCAAGTTTGAATTTAACAAACCGAGTTTAAAAACTGTACTCGGTCAATTTGCAGGATCAAATTTGACAGATCTGGGCTCAAATCGGATGCTTGTATTACTCAATTTTAATAGTAATCAGAACTCGTAATCGATTTCATTTTAAACCCCTGTAGAGTGCTCATTACATTTGTTTTCTGAGAACCAATTCAGTTTTGCAACTTTCATGCTTAATTTTGCAATTTGTGGGGTTTGACTCCATAAAACAGTTTTTCCAACAATGGCTATTCTAAAAGAGACGAATTTTTTACTTCAGATAGCCGCTATTTCTGGCCAAATTTGCTACTAAAAATGACCTTTACATGCACTCTGTAGTTAAGGTTTTCAAAAATTTCACCTGCGCTATAACGTAAATTTTATCCCGTCAAAAATTGAAAAGTAATCAGTAATCGTACTCGTGCTCTAGCAAAAAATTCTCTTAGATCACATTAAATGTAATCAGATTTGTAACCAAATACTTTTTCTCAGCTGTAATCAAAAAACTAATTGATTACCGGATGTACTTGTAATCGATTACGGGAATACAGAGTAGTCGCCCACCTCCGCAAATTTGTGACACATTAAAATCTTGAGAATTTCTGCAAAGTGTCTGCCGTTTTGCGAAAGATTTGCACTTTAATTATTAATGGAACAGTTCTGATCACGAGTACTGCTAGCACTTGAACAATGAAAGCACAAATCGCCATTCGATTCAACAAATGAAATTTAATTGCTTACCACCGACACCATCTTAATCCGGAAGAAAGTTTACAATTCGATCAAATCCCAGAGTCCTACAAAACTAACTAAACTAAAAGGCCCCAAGAACCACCGCCACTTTAACTTGGATTTTTAGTACCTTTTGCCAATTTTTTTCGAAAAGGCCTTAATTGACTTGACCCAATCTTTGATATTATGAAACGTGTGAGCGCCATAGTTGTGCATCGCATTGCATTTTGCACTGCACTGCACTACAAGAACAACAATAGGCAACAACAGGCAAACCCCAACCAGCCCCAAATTCAAAATGAAATATTTCAACAACAATGGTGGTAAAATTTTGAAGACGAGCAACGAGTTAGAGATGGTGACTGACTAGTGGTGGATCCAATTAAAAAAAGACCGACTTGACTCTCCAATCCGTTGTATCTATAGTCAGTCTCATCCCATTAACATTAACATTAACACATTACAGTAGATTTTTTTTGAAGGGATTTTGCGAGCATTTTGATAGAATTATCAGTCCGTTCATATGTTTTATGAGAGATAAGAGTCTCAAGCTAAATGCTGTTGGGCTTCATTTTATTAATTTTATCGAGTATTGTTATGTCAACCAGAGTCAGCAGAGCAGAGTTGTGGTGAGATCCGCTTAGGCATTATGCAGTAGTACGATTATGGATGTACGAGTACACCCAGTACAAGTACGACAGGTAACAAAAACAGCACAACGTTTTTTTAATGGTAGTAATCTGGTAAAGATTGCAGTTGTCCCTGGGACGACGGGATCGGATCGGACTCCAACGTCGCGTCCTAGAGTCCTAGCCTAGGCTAGGCAGCTAGCCAGCCGATTAATTTAATCCAGAGTGCAATTTGACAAGTCTGTCTAGTAGGCAGGTGACTTTATCTCATTCATGCATTTGTTGAGAATTTATGTTCACGCCAAGGGCAAGGTCCCTCAACCTATGCCAATTTATAACCTTAACTTAACAGTTGATAAATCGCCATTAATTGCAAACTATTTTTTTTAAATTTTTTATGATTGAGCATTAAATGCGTGCTTGTTTGTATACAAAGGCACAAAAAAAAAGAATTACGACCGGCAGACCTTTTTTATTCCAAATTGCAATCTTACTGACCGAGACTTTGAAAATTAATTAGGACCTATGCTGGAATTTCCGGACGGAGTGACTCCGCAGTGATGATGACCGCATTAATTGGCGATTGGCTAATTATGTAAAATCATGCGACTTGCGAAATCCTCGGCCAAACTTCAATCCACGCTCTGCTATTTTTACAATTTATGATTGAGATAATGGAAATGGACCGGATTTAGAAATGTACTATGTGGAATAGTACATTGCGGTGGTGGACCGCTGCCGCTGAGTCCGCTCCACTACTCATTGCATTGCAAAACGATTTTTGAAGTGTGCGCTGTAGAAAATCTATTCGATTCAGTAAATTGAGCAATCATGTTTTACATTTACAAGTGATTCTAATTAACCTTGTTTCTAACTATCCGATGACTAAGCAAACGTACGCCAATTTTCATTTTCGATTCGAAAATACTGCATGCGAAATGCTCAAAAACTCTACGTATACATGTACGAGTACGACTACGAAAGTCTTACTTTTTGCTCAGTCCGACACGATAATAATTATAAAATTAGTCTTCAGCGAAAGAAACTGCACTCGACCAACGACGAATCCATCAAAAAATCAGTTTCAGATTTAAATTGAACCCCAATATCTACTCTGCTGACTTCCTTATCACCAAACTATTATTAAGCAGACCATGACCATCCCTAATCAATTCTTATTTGACGGCTGCTTGGCATTTGCTAAGCACAGAAAAGACGAAAGTTGACATTTTTGGATGTTTACTCAACCAAATAAATAATCATATAGACAGCGATGCCATGATGAGATTTGAATCTGAAATCAGCAATAATTGCGAGAATTTAGTACATTTGATGATTAAGCTTGCACAATAAGTTTGATGGATTGCCTAATTGACCTTTTGGTTCCATCTTGTTCAAAGTTCATTATTTTTCATAACGTTTCCCAAACAAATTCTTAATTATCATTAGATTTACTTAAGCGTCTTCCTCCAATCCAGTGTTGTTCCCACCTGAGGGGATTATCGTCACTTCGAATTCTATCCGTTGGACAAAAGTCAAGAGTAAAAGCTCTCAACCAGGCCAT
>JAQGCM010002192.1:0-11949 GCA_034699705.1 Hymenaphorura dentifera
TGCTCCAAAAATTCACATTAGCCCTGAGCGAGTAGCGGTAGCAGTAGTAGTAAAAATTAAGTAGAAAGTTCATTCACTCACTCATGCTGAGTTATTATTTGAATACGATTCAGATGCCTAATTGCCTACAATTAGTCAAATTTAAGTTTAATTGGTTCAAATTGACTTCTACGCGATCTGAATTAGTGAAAGAAGAGAAGGCACTCAAAATTGGCAGACACCAGACCCATGCGAAATTCGATTGGTGAAATTGTCCCAAAAGTAAAAGTGTAGTGCAGTGCAAAGGAGCCACGATCTGGTACGAAACTAGGTCATGCATTGCAATTCTAAGAAGAAAGGAAGGAAGGAAACACTTTTGGTTTGAGTTGATTACACGGAATGCATACAAGGAGGACGAAGTAAGTAAGAAATCTTGTAAGGGTGAAAGTTTACTTCCATTTAATAAATTATTAACTTGGTGGAACCCCTGCCTTAAGAGCTCTAAGAATGAAAGCAGAGCGAAGATCGGTACGAAGCTCTGGCTGGCTCTGGCTAGCAGCAAACTGTAGCTTGCTGGGCTTGCTCCCGGTGGCTCTGATGGAAGGTGTGTTCCCACTTCTAAAACCTAAACGGCTTTCTATTTAAATGGGCAATAGGTATAAAAGCCTTTCATAATTTATAGCAGCGATATAATCAATTTATTGGAGTCGAGCCATTAGTTCCTTCCTTCCTTTCCTCGTGTGTACTTTTAGCATCAGTAGTGCTGCAAAAAGGCATGGATCCAGGCAGGGCATGCATGCACGACAGGCATGCATGTTGGAGAAAGACCCGGGAGCCAACCTCTCCTAACTCATCTCGAACGAGCGTGCATAGTACATAAGAATTTATGAACAGAGCAGAGCAGCACCAGCAGCATTTCCCATTGTCTTGAGTGTTGTTTATGACACTCGTGTTCCAAACTAAATGGATCTTACAGACATTCCAGTGATGTATAGGAGGAAACACGGCAAACCTCCTCGGCAGTGGAAGACCACACAGCTGCAGGAGCAAAACCCTGGGACGCCCAATTATTTCAAAGATTAAATTTGTGTTTACCTCTCTATAGCCCAGCCAAGCCAGCACAAGTTTTCTTCAAACAACTTTCTACTTTGCCCAGCTAGCAGCTACACGTAAACGTAATCTTGCCTCCCAAAAACCGTTTTGTTTTCTCCTTTGCTACTGCTACAAGATTGCTCAAAAGACACTCAAGGAAAAGTCTGAGAGTGGGACATGAATACAAATTATAATGTTGTAATTCAGATTTGTTGAGAATTAAAGTTCAAACTTTCTTGAAAGCACCCAATTTATAAAGTTTAAATGGGACGAAAATAAATTTCGTTGAAAGATAAATGCAGGAATAATTTTAAATATGAGCCGACGATTGCAAGCAAAAGTGTAATCAAAAGTAGAATGGGCATTTCGTGATGGGATTACATTCATTAAAGTTATGTTAATTGGAATGCGCTACAAAACCTCAAAATTGAAATTTTGTATGCAAAGGATATGCAAAGACCTTGCTGATATTATGTCATGCCTAGTATTAGTATCCCGAATCGGCCTTTGAAATACTCGCTTGCCGCCCGAGTCTGAGTTCATTTTGAAGTTGGCTTGGCTTCAAACACAACTCTTCGATTATTGGTTCTCAATTTATGATCATTATTCAGCGTTTTCTGTGTTTACTCTCCTGATTCTGACTCTACGGTAAATAAATTACAACGCGCACAGTTTTGTCAGCCGTCGTTTTTCGCAACATTGTTTTTTTGAGGGGGAGGGGGGCAGGGGATTTTGGGAGAAAAGCTAAGTTAGGTTAGGGAAACCCTACCAACGTTGTACTCATACCGGGCGTCCTTGTATACTCCTTTGCTTTGCAGACTGCAGACCCGAAATTTCATATAAACGGGTTTATAAACTTGTTCATTTGAAGGATTCAATTTCAATGGAATGACTTCTGCACAGAGTTCTCTGTTCGACCAAACTACATTCACTCACTCAGTCACTCACCGAAAACCCCGTCAAAGGGAAAACATTGATTTCTCTACATATTTAGTACAGGCAATGAAACTTTGAAATCGAAACTCAAGTTAGGAGACTCAAACATCATTTCCATTTTAGCCAGTGTAAACAGTGAGCTAGAGAGAGAAAAGAGGGACCAAGTTGAGTTTGAGTCCAGTGCAGTGGCTCGGCAGTCTAGTCATGCAATGCAAGCCTCCTCGTGTATTCATTCAGTGATGAAGTACGCATTCCCGTTCTTGTTTTTCTACCTTTGACTTTCCCCTTCTTCAATTTTGAGAGTCTGTCTGCTTACACCTTCAACATTTTGTTGAAGAAGATGGATGGAATGGACTCGGGGATTTGAGGCTGAAGCGGAGACTACTGTACTGACTCAATGTTAATGGGAGTCAGTACAGGAATGCATGAATAGATTCGCAACCAACCCGCCTTCCGAACCTGTGTTTTCATTCCCTACTTTTTTTGAAGTTATTTTTCCAGAAGCTGTGGAATATTTTAAGCCAGAAATCAAAGGCTCAACATGACAAATTACCTCTGGAATCTGGCAATATTTGGACAACATAATAAAAATTATATTGATGGTTTTGGCTTTTGACCGCTACAAAAATTCGGAGTGCGAAAATATATTTGAACCAGTCAATTTGGGACTTTTGGACTACAGAAAAATATCAAATATTTCGAGCGAGCAAGAAACGTTCTCCTTTCCTTCCGGAAATGAGGGCGACAGTGTCAATGGAGCCAGAGCAGAGGGATCGGCCAAAAGGAAATGGAGTGAAGTGATAGCAGAACGAACAAATGATCATTTGACTCATCGATCGGACGTGCTAGGAGTATGAAGGATTTTGTCAAAAGGATGACGGCGACAGTGTCAATGGAATGGACAGCCAGTCTGTCCATCAGCGCTTCTGTCAAATGACAACTCTCACGGACGGTGGCCGTAAATTGTGCTCAACACAGAAAGAACATTGTTTGCAATTCTGTTTGACGTCTCAACTTTCGAGTGAAACTCACTTTGCCCTAAGCTCTAGAGTTTTTTCTGAGGTTAATAAAGCTTTCTCTCTGGCTTTCTTTCTCTCTGACCATCGTCTTGTTAGGGAAGGACATACATTAAACAGTGAACGGCGAACAGTGCAGTACGTTGCTCTCCAAGTAAGGACAACTTTGTAACCCAATCCAACGACGCCAAACCATCCGAAAATTGGGAATTAGATGGAAATTGGCCAGATGAGAAAGTAGATGTGGATGGACGGATTGATTCCTTTGTCTTTTATTTACGTCTGTCCCCTGTCATTGTCGGGTTCGATTATCAAAGGGAATGGAATAAAGAATGCATCAAGGGAATGCTGGGTAGAAAAAAATGAACAAAACCGAGTTCAAATCGTCTTTCCTACAGCTTTATGAGTCTCCGTAGAGTTGAGAGTCGTAAAAGTCAAACATGCATGAAAGGAATGTGAGCCCCAGCACTTCAAATTCGATTTCATGTTCTAGTCAAGACTAGAATAACTACAAGTTGTCCGAGCATTGCATTGCAGCCTATGAAAGTACTGGATGTACTTTCATTCCTTCATTTTATTCTTGTCCTGTCCTGCCTCTCCGTTTCGTGAAGTGAGCGAATTGGAAAATAAAGAGGTCAGGTATCGTGCCAGTGCCGACTAAATGCGTGCTCTGACAATTCGATTATCTTTTCAAATTTAATTGTGAAACATTTTGTAATTGATTTTAATTACTCACTCTTCGGAATTGCTCAGTACAAAGAAGAAGCACCATTCATTCCTGGTCTGTCTCCAGAGAATGTTTACTGTATTTCATGCTGGGCTTTGCATGGGAATACTGAAAGCGACGCAACGGTAAGCTCCAAGCACAAAGTGGAGTACTGCTACGAAATACGAAATGGAATTTTGAATTCTGGCTCGTGTTCCTTAATTTAAATTAGGACTTCTTGGAAAAGCACACGTATGTATGATCGTGTATTCTTGTCAAATTGGAACGACGAGAAATAATTGGACCAGCTCGCTATACCATTCAAATATAATTAAAAAAAGAACCAGACCAGACTACAGGGGGTCTGCTCTGCGCACTTAGTTTAAAATTTGAAAGCCAAGACTCAGAGTCGAGTCAACTAAATGGTGGAATTTTGTTCAAACATTTGCCTTTGGCTAAATTTAACTAATCATGATACAAGTACATGTCAAAAGAAAGAAAATCCACAATACGCAGATATTTGTTGAGTGACTCAACTCGATTCTAGCCGCTTTAAGGTAAAAATATGAAATTACTACGGCACCAAACCCGCCCTGACGCAGGATCCCCCTGTAACTGCAACTCATTCAAACTTTCCCAAAACGTAAAGTGAAACTGCATTTGGAATTTGCAGTGCACAAAATGAACTTTCTCCCACTTTGCACTCCCTGCCGCAGCATTATGAATATGTGATCAGATTGCATTGTGTTATGAAGTGGCATTGGCATTGGAAACTTGGAAATGCAGTGCAGTGATGGTGGTGAGACTAGGCTAGACAGGCTAGACTAGAGTGAAGTGGCCAAATGGCTGCCGTTCAATCCTTATAAACGAGAACTTTGGTCGAAGTCTTGTCAACTGGAGAACTGAACTGAAGAACTCCAGTGCAACACATACATACATATTGCACTGGAAGAGATCAAGTTTGCCTGCGGCTTTGCAATTTCCGCCAGTAGTCGTAGTCCCTCTGGACCAAAATCTCTCAATATCAAAAAGTGATGGTTGAGTGCACATTGGATGGTGCATGAATAGTTATGCAGAAATCCTTTGGACGTATTTGTCATCTGATTTATAGGAAGTTCGGACTTTAGGCCAAGTCTCGGCCGTCGCCCGACACTCAGAGTAAAAGTAAACTGCCCTCGAGTTCAAACAAGCTTTTCTTCTCACAGAAGAAAGAACTTTCTTCATTTTTTTCTGCTGGTGCTGGTTTCCGAGTAGTTTTGCAGCAAAAACGCAAAAGCCTCCTTGTCGTAAATGAAATGTTCTTACACAATGTACGCGGATAAAATATAAGGAAAGTAGTAGCAGAGCACAGCAGTGGCAGTGCAGAACTTGAGCAGCTCAGCATCTCTTCATCATATTCATGTCACCATTTCCACTCGACTCTGTCTTGACAATCTTCTTATTTTCTCACGTACGTTTCTTAAGGTTCCGGCCCACGCACGCACGCACGCTCTCACGGAGTCATCTAGCATTGTCCTACTCCCAAGAGAATCAAATCTCGTTTCTCATTCTTTCCAACATAACATAACAAAATACCGCTGGATCCACATGCTTTTTTCTACTCTACAGTACTACAAACATTTTCTCCCCTGACGAGGACAATATCGATGTGCAGTGCACTGCACAAGAAACATTCTAGTTATTGGGACGACGCTAATGGCCTGGCCCTGGCCTAGGCCAGGCTGTGGCTTAGCCAAAATTCGTACTGTGCTGTACTGTAGCAAAGTGCCAGCAGTTTGTAGAAAGCTGATGCTGAAGCTGCCTGGGATTCCATTCGAAAGATGAGAACGAACGAATCGTGCAACTTCTTTAGTATTTCTTCAGCCATCATTTTCTTTTTAAATGGAAACTCGAAGCCGGGTAAAATATTCGTCACGCTTTTCACCAACCAGTGATTTGCATTGCGATTCAGCACATTAGAGTAATTTGCTCACGTGCAATCCACTCCAAGTGCAGTGCATTGCATTGAACAAGGAGTAATAGAAGTAAGGAAGTCAGAGCTTGAAAAGAATCTTTACCCAAAGAGGAAAAAAAGTTACATAAGAAAAGAAGCAAAGTAGGGATGCCAGCTTCCTTTACAGAATCCATTAGAGCTTATTCATTGGTGATAAATTTCATGGCGCGGCTTCGAACCAAAACCCACCACCACCACCGACTGACTTTCTTTTTTTCGTTCGCCCTCAACTTGTTTCGTCACGTCTTACCCATAAAGCCAAATCATTTACCCAGAATTCCTGTGTTCTCCACATTACCTCCATTTACAACCGAACAAAGTTTGGCATGACAGGGCAGGCAGGGCATGTGGGTAAGAAAAAAAGGCTCTGTCTGGCTCTTGTCGTCGTGAACAATGCCTTGTGCTGTGCTGTAGAGCTTCTAGTCTGGTCTAACTAGACTTCTTGCTGCTGCTGGACTCACTCGTTTCGTTTGTGTTGTACATTGTAGACTTGAGGAAAAGAATGAAAGCAAGATCAAAAGAAAGAAAAAGAAAAGTGGAACTCTGCTCTGGCTCTGGCCGGATTGAATCTTTATGACTTTCTTCTAGCGGAGTGCACGTTTTTATAGATTTCTATAATTTTTCCCCTTGTATTGTAGGGTTGGGTTGGGAGCCAGGGCATACATAGGAGATCGAGGTTCTTTCATGCTTGTAGTTAGTTCCCCATATCCTCTTTCCCTTGTGTGTGTCGATTTGCCGAATAAAGTCCTTCCATCTTTCAATCTTGTGTTTGACAGGTAGGAAGTAAGAAGTTGAGTGTTTATATGTAAGCCGGAGAAGTCTTGGCCTCGTTTTGTGAATCGACTAAGTGAATTATTCCGCCTGCACTGCGCTGTAAATGGATTTAGCTCTAGTCAGTCTCATCTTGAGCAAAAGGAAAGCACGCAAACTTGAACCTTTAGAAAAAGAAGGAGTAGTAGGAGTAGTAGTAAGTTCCTGTTTGTTCCGTTGAATAGGAGTTTTTGCTATGCAGTACGTAGTATGTAGTAGAGCCTGGTTTTACTCTTTTCAATCGTGCATGCATGGGGAAAGTTCTGTGCATGGCTTTCAGTCGTCTCCATGAACCAAAAGTCGTCATCGGGAAAAAACACATGCTGAAATATGAATGATCTTTCTGTCCTTGTGGAAAGGAAGAACAAAACAGCAGAGCAAAGCAAAAATTCAGACAAAAAAACAGAACAAAATTTGCGGTTGTGGTTATGGATCCGAGTTACGTGCTTTGTGCGTTGCATGGCATGGCATGGCGTGTGGGGCACAGATTTTAGATGAGAATGGATTTTCTTCAACTCCGAAAAAATGTTGTTCAGATGAAAAAGAAGGGCACAAGACCACAATGAGAAAGCATCGGTTTTTGTTCTTTCCTCACAACTTTATGATACGGTAAAGCGGTAAAAAAAAAGCAAGAAGACTCGAGTTGAAATATTGTACATTTCTAAGGCAGTAGTCCCACGTTTCGCTCTATTTCAAAGTCAGAACCTTGATGCTACGGAATACACGAAGAGAAGACCCGCAAAAGGGCTGTGGTTGGAGCATAGGATCGGACGAATGCTGGAAAGTCTGTGGATGGTGACTTTTGAACGTCTTTAAGTAAATTCGTCAGAGATGGGATCGTGGGAGGGGAAGAGGGGAAGGGGAGAAGAGACAAAGTAGTGGTGACAGTCTTATTTACAAATGGAACGTAGCACTACCAAGAAGTGTAACAAGCTTTCAGCACTGTGAAAAGAGCAGCTCTTTTGATGCAAGAAAACAGAGTGCTGGCTGGTGGTTGCTGTGCTTGAAGTGAAGGTAGTGAGTGAAAGTCATTCTTGGGTGAAAGCAGCTCATTTTCTTTGGTGGTTTCAGATGGATGAGATGAGAGTATGAGACAAGGAGCTAGTGCAAGCAGTAGAACTGAAGGTGAACTCAAATTGGATAAAGTGGTTTGCTTTACCTATAAGAATGTTATTAGCCCGAGTGTTTCTACCTAATGTCTTGGGTCGGAACGGAATACAAATGAATAAATGGATCAGGAGGATCCTCCGATACGAAGAATGAACGAATGAGCGGAAGGCAAAGGCAACGCACTATTCCATGGTTGACTGGTGTCGTCCTCATTCTATCTATTCTTTCTCTGCAATGCGCCGAGTGAAAGATTGATCTATCTGCCGTATCTTTTGGATTAAATGATTTCCCAGAAAATCTGCCAGCTTGACGTGACGCACATCGGTTTGTGTGCGGAAATGCAAAATACGTGTATATGTCGCTATGTGTGCGTTTTGTCGCTCGCTGTTTTGTCCACAAAAGGAAGACAAGACAAGGCGACGAAATATTCTATTCCAAGATTAGCGTTTTACAAGAACTCATCTTGAAATACATACTTGTTCCAGGGATTTTTATTCCAAGGAAAAACAAAAGATAGCAGATGCAGATATTGTTCAGAGCCAAGCACGTACATAATACCAGGAGCGAGACTAGGCCATCTGTTATGTCTTGCGTCTTTGCCGGATTAATTATGAAATTCTAAGTGATTCTTCCACAGAAATGTAGAATGTGAGCTGAATGAAAACCAGCCAAGGAATTTAATATCTTTCAGACAAATCTGTCAGACGAGATGAATGGGAAAGCTCTGGCTGTCATCGTGACGAAATGTGGGTCTGAGAGTTGTAATTTATATAAAAACTACGTCAGTAAAGTAGTAGGGCATAATTAAATCTGATTCTAATCACTTTGTGGACTCGCGGTTTGGCAGTGATTCAATAGAAGAGCAGTTTTTTGAGGATTCTGGAGGTAGAAATGTTTGGTTTATATCGGTGGAATTGCACGACGGGCGATCTAACAAACGCGGTGCCGGGAAGCAGTTCTGAATTTCCTAGTCTGCAACTGCTATCTTCAAGTCACAGCTGTGAGAAAATTGTGCCGAGATATCTGGATTTGCTGTATTGACATTTTTTGAACTAAAACTTTGGAGAATGTGAATTTTGTTCTACGAAGTGAAGAGGAAACATGAAGTTTTCCATTTGATTGTGTTGCTGTTACACTGTTGTTGACGTTGGAGATAGTAATCCACGCCATATGAGAATTGATGTTGATGATGTAGGCACTAAGGAACTCATTTATTTTAAAGTTGTGCAATAAAACCGAATGTGCAATTTCCTTTTTTTGTTCAATGCCTGCTGATGCTGTGTTTGCGATTGTTCCTGTAGCAGTACGCAGCTGGGTCTGGCTGGACCTTGTGTTCTTTCGTTCGTGGTCTTTCTCTTTTTTCTTTACTGATCATGAACTCGCTCTAAACAATCTTACTCCCTCAAGTACATTTACTTCGAAACCCGGGATAAAAAATAGCTGATCGGATCCAGACTTGAGTTGAGTAGTTTCCCATTGGTCATTTTAAGGTTTGCTCAGAGCCTCCGATATGTCTTTTTGACAATTTGCTTCAATTCAATTTGAAAAGCCATTTTACAATGACAGCGCAGGCTGAGCACATTTTCGGCTTCCAATCAGTCATAAAAATTTGTATCGAACAACAGAAGGAATAATAATAAAGTGTGCAGAATTGATTGGGTTGTAAACGATCAATAAAAATGCATTACGACACTTCTATCATCTTTATTTCTATATTGACTTGAATTTCATTGCTCTCTGTATGTCTGTCAAAACGTTCGGTTGTCCTTTGAGAAACGACTATTTATTTCTGCCTCAATTCAATTCTTTGATTCACCAAACTAGAAAATATTAATCAAATGTTCGCTGACCGGATCCAAAACCAGTCAATTTACGCTGAGCAGCTTGAGCCGATAACCTAAATGTAATACAAAGCAATGCTGCAGTCGGACTGATAACAAAATAAAATTGAGAGCATCACTACTCCTATCCTAAAAACTTCTTCAGAGAATTGTTGCCAATATACTGGACTGTGGGCCGTTTTGGTACTTTTGGGCAGCAGGCAGGGCCTGGCCTGGCCTGTCTAACAAGGACTCTAGCGCTACAGAGTAGGACCAGGCCTCTGTACTGATACTGTCCGATCAGAAACATCGCTAGACATAAATTTCATTCTTTTGATTTGAACCGAAAGAAATTGGGAGCATTGGGCCATTCGTTATAAGAGGCTTTCAGAATAAGTAGTTCAATTTTGCGCCTCATTGACCAGTGGACAACAATAGGACCGATAGATCACCTCCTGAGTGGAAAGGGATGGGAGTGAGTTCCTCGAGTCCGTCCGTTCGTCCACTGTGGTGAAGAAAAACCCTCAATAAAAAAACGCAATATTCGAAGAAGAGTTTTTTTTTCTCTTCTTCGCTCTTCTTCTTTCTCCTCTCTTCTTCCACTTGTGCACAAGGAGGTTGTTCTCTTTTGTCACCAAACCTTTACTATTGAGGCTAATCGTGTTAGATTTCAGACATGATTTATTGCGGTTCAACTCAGATTCCAAGGAAGTGAACGGACGGACTCAAAATGGTTCAAAAAAACAACTAGATTCTTACTGGGTGTAGTATGTAGCTTTAGCCGATAATCCAAAAAGGGTGGCTCAAAAAAACACTTTGGCTATGATTTATCTTATGTATTCCTATTCTCCGGCACACCTTTTTAAGCAGCGGCAGCAGCAGCAGCCTGGTCTCTAGAATTCCGTATGTATATTCTATAATACTCTACTTCGATCGCAAAAAAATTTATCGCCTGATTCCATGTTCGCTGCAGCCTTACATATGTACTCCCAACTCTGTGTACAAGTCTAAGAAAATCTTGACGTTTCGCTACCTACTTTCTCCATCACTCATTTCATATTATGAAGATGGAGAACGTGAGCAAAAGGAAGAAAAAGAAAGTTGTGGGACAAATTTGAATAGAGTTTGTGTGTGCAGAATGCATGCAGTTCAGTGTAGTGCAGTGCAGTGCAAATGCTGTGATGATATGAAATGACATCCAAGCGAAAGTTATAAGAGATGTCAGTTTAAAAAAGGAGTGAGATTGGGAAAGGCAGGCGATGGAGAGAAAGTTTACTAGCTCTATAGCTCTATGCAAACACATTTTCAAGTTTTTTGAATGCTGATGCTTAGCATAAATAAGATTCCAGTTACGAATGTATTTGTAGTAGTGGTGTTGAGGAATTGTTTGAAAAAATTGAGCTGGTGCAAATATTTTTCGGAAAATTTTTATCCACACAAAAGTACAGCAGTACAGATTTGAAAACTGACTGGTTGAGTGACTGGCTGGCTGGGAAGAAAAGCTTGAAGAGTGCAGTGTACTGTACTTCTACTTCTACTGTAGTGTGTGTGGGGTAACGTAACGTAAGGTTGAGTAATATAAGTTGACACATTCTAGGAAGAGTCAAATAGACAAGAAAAGGAAGACGAAGAAAAAAATATCACATAAAATGTAAGAGCACTCGGTAGATTTCTCTCTTTCCTCCTGCACTGCACTGCACGGCACTGTAAACTGGAACTGGTGGAACTGCAAGAGACTGTAAAGATCTCTCAGAACTCACAAGTCCATACCAAACTGTCACTTATAAACTCTACAATTTTTTTCAACGACGTTCGCCTATAATAACGCGAGTTAAAGGAAAGTTAGCGAAGGACTTTCACTCTTACTTTCCCTCCATGCCTGCCTGCTACCTCTCCTCTCCTTCCTTCCGACTGAAAGAGTCCGCATGGACGGGCGTGGAGAGGACTAAGGATTGTACTTTTTATTGAAATATTAGTATACAACTCAAGTCAAGGTTTTCAAATCGATCGCCATACAAAACGACTGTGTGTTTGGCTTTTGTTGGAGATGGTCTTACTCCCAAACCAAGCAGCCAAGCAAGCAATATGCCATTTGGTCACAAGTGGGCTGTTCGATGTCGAAGTCTGTACTTTGAACATGTGTGTGCCTGACGACTGTTTATAAATCCTGAATCTGAGACTGAACGCTGAAGCACTACCCGGGTAGTAGTGGGCAGGCAGGCATTTTGTTGTATTTTACGGAAACACAAAATCTGAACATTTTCTTTCCTCGAGGAAGGACCTTGCCAAGGTATTTGCGGCATGGTATTTCATGGCCATGAGAATTATACTGGTAGGGGCCCCACTGCTATGAAATACGTTTTTAAAAGTACACTTTCATTTCTAAACAAGCTTCATACGCATATCTTCAGGCATCTAAACGGCATGGTCTCACGAATCCAATTGGTTTTAATTGTTTAGTAGCTATTAACCATCTGTGCCTTTGTT
>JAQGCM010002193.1:0-11949 GCA_034699705.1 Hymenaphorura dentifera
AATTTACCCCAGGTCAATCGGTCAAAACGTTTTTTTGAAAAAGTTGTTCAAATTGGTTGCATCCTTTATGGTTCACCATGTATATCAACTCGCCGTCAAGTTATTCCTCGTATCCAATTAACAAAAACGGAGCACCTGAGCCGAGCCAGTTTTTTTTGGTAGCTGACACGAAAAAATGAGTTAGCCTTCTAGTCAAAATGACACAAGAATTGTTACATTATACCTTGCACGTTAGTCGCCGGGCCAGAGGCTAGATCAGTGCAGTGCTTGCCAAAGAGTCCCTGCAGAATAATAGCAAAACCAAGCAGCCTAACAGTGCTTAATCCCTTAATTTATTAGAAACTGTTAGAGGAATGAATGAGCACACGCCAAAATCTGGTTCAAAGCATATTTCCGGGGATTCCCAAGTCGCATGTCAGAGTCCTAGTCTCAGTCACAAGGCAAGACGAACAAACTACTGTGCCAGTGCCTCAAGTTTTAATCCGGCATTCGCTTTACTTCCGCTCAGAACAAGACTCAAACTTTTCCTAAAGTCTGATAAAGAATGTCTGCTCTTTGACTTTGCGGAAACGTTGTCGCGGGATTGATTGTACTCTGAGGCAGGTAGAGGACACATTTGAGTTTCCCAAGAGCAAAGTAAAACACTGGAAATAGCAGAACTGAGCACGCTTTACCAACAAGGAGAGTCAATCTTTCTTTTTTGGCTATATTTTTTTCACAAGACTGCATTTTTGCCTACAGTTTACTCGTGGAAAATTTGCCCAAATTCGTATTTCATTACACGAAAAGCCAATCTTGGCCATGAAAATAATTAAATTAATAGTTAAGTGAAGAGGTGAGGATAAAAATTTAAGTAGCACTCTCGTCCTCCCGATAAGAGCTTATGAAGTGACCATTACTTGTCCTTTATGCAAATTCAAAGCTCTAATCAGCAAAATTAATCTGCTTCTGGAGAACATGAAATAGGTTTAGCTGAGGTGATTTGGAAGCGCATTGAGTTAGTTCTTAGGGAGATAGTGCTGGTTGACAAGAGCTACTTAAGGATTTGATCGTCCGACAATGGCAGGCAGACCAAATACTAATACATTGTGGACGACCATCATATCTTCCACAGCACCTTGATAACAAGCTTAACTGGAGACTGAAAGGGCCAAGCCAAGACAAGACAATTTCCTTTATGAGCGTCTTTTGATAAACAAAAACTGTCGAGTCATCGGATAACCGTCTTCCATTAAGATAGATCCTTCAATTTCTGTCTCGTCAGCCAATCCAATCTCATACAGGTAAAATACATAATCTCGTTAGACGTCTAATGTGGAATATTAACATGTAACTTTATTATAATGAATTGTTACGTGTCAAACGATCAACCTTGCGTTGCGTAACTCTGCAATATTTTTGTTAAAAATTCTTGAAAATCATTCAAAATAATGTAATGTCGTAGTCAGTATATCAAAATTCAGACGGATTGCAAAATACAACACTGAATCAAGAACTAAATTGAGTGTGCAATACAAATCTCGCCTCGATGGTTCTAATTCTAATCTGACTCAAGTGTTATTGCTGCTGCCCTACCATTTGAGTTTCGAGGAGCACAAAAGACACGAAAAAAATAAAATACCGAATGATTTCTTCTCTCTCTCTCTTGAATTAAATTTAGATTGGAAGTGCTGGGGTTGAATTTTAAGTTTCTTTTTTATCTTAATCTTATTCTCCCCCTTCCTTTGTCACTCTTCAGTCTTCATCCCGTGCAGTGCACAATTTCATTGCATGTATGGCATTTCATTAAACTCATCACCAGAATTATTCACCAGTGCTGAGCCGGAGTCGAGTGGAATGAGGAGGAAATGAAAGAGCAAAGGAACACAGGACAGGACGGGACCAGTGAAAACAAAACATAATCTTAAGGCAACTTCCGGATTTCTCCCTCCTTGGCATTAAGCTGGGATCTTTTCTCAATTGAAAATAGGAGATGAAAAGACGTTCGCCGCTCATCCAAATAAGCCATTTAATTCAAAGCTTCGACAAAGTTCAACCAAGAAATCCAGCAGCTTCTATTTTGACTACAATCGAATAAAATTTTTGTCCCTGATTCTCATAAATTCATTAACGTAGACAGAAAATCGTGACACAGTGATTAGGGAAACTCTTTGGTATTTTGATCCAAACTTACTTTTGTTGAGCTACTTTTCAGGTGCAGTGCAATGCCCAAAACTTAACTCATTCTGGCAAACAAACCAAACTAAAGAGTAAATTTGAACTGTTCAAAAATGTAAATTCAAAAGCTTTCGCGTTAAGAATGTCCAAGCTCTATTTTGAGTCCTGGACTCACTCAGTATTGACGAACACGAAATGACCGTGCGAGTTTGGTAAGTAAGCTTGACACGCACTAGTGAATACGCACTATGCACGCAAAGATATTATTTGTGAGTTTTGGGTACGGGGCACCAACTAAATTTCATTTTTTAGTTGTGCTGCTGGAAGGATTGTGTATGTTGTGGGGTTGTGTTAAGAGCGTCGTTCGGTCATTTCTCCAAGAACCTCATAAACACGCCCATTTGCATCACCTTCGTTTGAGCACGACACTCATGTATGTAAAAGTACTAATGCATTCCTCAATACCTCCGTCTGATTCTAAAGCACCGAGTTCGGTCGGTGTGGCTTCAGATCAACGTTCTGTGCATACATAGGAATAAAGTGCAGTTGGACACTAAAAAATCTTTGGAAAAAAATAACGCATTTTTCGGCAAAACTCTAGAGTACATAAGACGTCAAATGTCCTGTCCAGACGTCTTCTACATCATCATCCAAGTCCACCTCTCCGACCTACAGTTAATCCATCTTATTTCGTGGCAGTCGTTGCTGCTTTGCGGCTACCATCAAACTCAAATCTTACATGCATACTTAGGTCGCATACAAATGCGAATTTTTGAGTACAAAGCATTTTTTGTGTTGTTACAAGTACAATAATTCAAAAATTCGAAGCTTTCGGTTGCATGCCTTCCTAATAAAACATGCAACAATTCTTTCCTTGTACGACTAGGGTTTGCAAAAATATTTTGCAACCGCATTTCTTCACTTAATTAAGAATGCTGAGCTGATAGATATGCTGCTGCAATGAATCAAACTTTTTTGAATTTATGTGACAGAAAACCGGGAGAAAGCTGGCACGCTCAACAATCAATGTAAGCCTTTCCAGTCACTGGCCTCTAATGACTCTTTTGCTTTTAACTATTTCATAATATTTCCGGCCACAAGAGGATTAAATTAGAAAACGGAGAAAGGTTCTCATCAAGTCACATCCGAATTCACATTTCATTTGGGAAAAAAATTAAACCTGCAAGCACCGTGCACCCTCGAATTCGTTATTTCAAATTCATTGTAAGAACCACAAGAAGAGCAAATTTTAACTACTTACGACGTTACGACATTTAGTAGAATCTTATGTAAAAAAAAAGTACTCACCATTGGGTAGACAGAGAATCGTAGGAACCAAATGAGAAATCAACAAAAGAAGTTGAAATGAGGAAAACGTGACTGTGAACTTCTTCATCGGCATGACTTCTTCTTCCTGTGGGGAACAAAACAACAAAAAAGCATTTCAATTCACCTGCCTTCTTTTTATGAATCTAATCTCTCGACTCATGCAACAATCAGAGAGAGACTTTAGGCACCAGTATGGTAAAAAGGCACCTCAGCCTCTGTCTCAGACACTTCCATCAAATCGACAACTAGTAGAGACTAGACCAAAGGCAATAAACCTGGCTACCAAAATTACTAGCCAAGCCAAGCCAACCCATTCAGTCTGTCCTGTCCGTTTCTCTCATCTTCAGCCCGTATTCTATGTACAGTTTTGAATTTTAATGATTTCATCACACAGAATACTCGCATCATCACACAGATTCGCTGAATTGGGAAGAAAAGTATGCAAGTTTATTTGGAAAATGAGTACGTGCATAAGTCGGAATCGTAATAAATTATTTAGTTAGAATAAATATGACAGTTCATAAATCGACAACATTCGCAAAAGTTTAAGGAAGACGAACCACTATGAATTGAGAAATGCGTGCTTGCTGCCCTGTACACTTAAGTACTATAGAGGACAAGTTGATGAGGGACTCGCAAATCTGCGTGCAATAAAAACTCATTAGAACAATGGGTAAGCACTGCGTGGATTTTATGGCGGAGTTCTCCAGTACTTTTAATTTATTGATTTGGTTACTCTAACTCATTAAGGACTGCATCGAATCAGACAATGCACTTCCAATGCTGAGGAATTTCAATGAATTACTGGACAGAAATATGCGGACTTGGCCGTCGTGTCGGTCGGTCGCACCACACTAGTTCTGACAGAAATATGTATGTATGGGAGCTGGGAAGATAAGCCAAAGGAAATGACTGGATTTGACGTGACTGAGGAACAAGTCCTCTCAAGACCAAAACTTCACTCCTTCTCATTTCTAAAGCCACCCTGACGCTACTACTCTAAGGCTCATATTTCGTACAAGTGCAGTGCAGTGCGTCAAGGATTGCAACGCATTTCAATGCAGTTGTAGCAAAGTTGACTGTTGTGTGCTAAGTGCAATGTGCAACGGATTCCAGATCATCAATATGAAATGAAAGCACACGTTTGAAGCACACGAAGGGATTAAGGATTGCCCAACTTGAAAAGAAAATCTAATAATATCTGTCAACTCAATCGTCATTCATTCAAATCTCTGAGTGACGACTTTGAAAAGTCAAAGTCGTTAATGTGGATTTTCACGTCTTTGCATTGCATTGCATTGCATTGAGAACGGCTTAAACAACAATTGAATTACTTTGGCTGGCCTGGCTTGGCAATGCAGACTTTGGGTTTAGACACGTACGGAATGTATCAAGTAACTTTTCCAAGTGCAGAGCAGCCTAATACTGTATTAAGTGTCAACCCTCTTGCTTTCCCTTTGATTTCATTTGCTTTACTTTCACCGAGGACTGGAGAAAGTTCTACAGTCAAGTTGTAGAACAATAAACACCCGACAATCGGCAGGATGTGTTGCCAGCAGGTTGAGTTGACTTGGACCGGAAATTTTTTGCCGTCGCGGCACCAAAGTCCCAAGCCAAAATCCTCGTCCTAGAATAATGACAGGAAAGAAAAGCCGGGCAAAGATAATTTTTGAAGTTGTAGAGTCATCACATTCAATGGTCTGTGTCCGAATTCCAAGTTTTTGGCAGAAATCCATGCCTTTCGCAACAAGATCGCGCGAAGGCTGACAGATCTCCTTCGCTGTTCGTCCGCTTTACAACAAAAAAAGGAAGGAAATTTTGGCCAGAATGAGAAATATAGCCAAGAAACCTCGCCCATTCTCTGTCCTCCGTCCAGTTTCACTAGAAATTGTAGAAATCCTAATAACATTTATGAGATTTCACATTATGTTACCCCTACCCCTACCGCAACATAAAATCCTTCAATCAGGCGTTTTTCTGGAAACATTTCTCGCACGAATTCAACTACGACTACTACATGCACATGTACTTTCTTTTGCTCCGTGAGTCATGCTAAAGTGTTTTTCTCAATTCTCTTCTTTTTTTCTCTTTTCCGGCACCACCATTTGTCTTATGCTAAGAACTAGGTTAACTTTCGGTATCTTTAGCGTTAGTCAGTCGTCTGGCCAGTTTCAGATCTCTTTGGTCCAATAGCTACAACGCTAACACTAAATATAATTTGGCGACCAATGAAAAACACACTGTGAACTGTGAACTAACTACAAGGTTTCAGTTTTACGTTATCGATTTGTAAATTACATCTTTGATAATTACTTGTAAATTTCGAGTCTAAAAAGCATAGTTTGATGTTTACTGCCTAGTTTGAGAACATTTTACTGCCTATATTTCATTCACTCATTCATTCCTTAGGCAAAAAGACCGTAGGCAAGGAAGAAGAAGGGTGGAATTTGTAATTAGACAGAGATTATTAATAATGGCTGAACATTTTAATTCTAAGATGGAAGACTCAAACAAATAACACAAGCAAGTTGGCAGGCAGGCACGGAAGAATTGAGATGAAAGTCGTCGAAAGAAAGGAGTCCAAGTCTGTGTCGGTAGTCGGTCGCTCGGTGTAGTTTTAGTTTTTCGGTGGGATTATATGACTTGAGTGAAACTGATGGGCTGGTAGGGCATGGGAAATGTTAATGACCCGCATTAACAGGACCATAAACTCAATCGCTCGGTTCTCTCTCTCTCTAGGTCCATTTCCTTCCGTTCTCGCGGTTTTTTTGCTCCCCTTCTTCTGTACCGACGTACCGACTCGACCCTATTTTCCATTTCCATTCCGACACAAAGGTATACATACAGCCATTCCCTTGTTTTTATGTGAGGAGCCCTAATCTTTTTGTTTCTCTTTCTTAACCATTAAAATGTAACTCTAGAGCTAATGAAGAAAGAAAAACATTCCTCAGATTACACCTTCGTGTCCTCGTCGTTTCACCTTCATTTCATGTTTTGTCCCTACTTTTTTTATGCACCCTGAAACTAATTTGTACCTCCTGGCACAATCCGCCTCCTCCTTTCCTACACACCTACTTCATTTTGAATGTCAGCTTAAGCTCAAAACTCATCAACAAGCTCTCCTTCAGGTCAGCTCTGCAGGCTCTGCTTGAACAATAACATTACATTGGACTAGCAAAATATGTAGTACAGGCAATCACCGCCCAAATCATTAACCAAAGAATTGGTTCATTTGTAAATAGGAAAAATTCGCTTTGAGGTAAAAATCGAGCTCAGCTGTTCTGTGTTAACGTCCGCCTACAAACGCTCATCTAAAGCTTCGACCGAGCAACGATCGCGATCAACTTGAATTCCGCCTTGCAAACTTACACTAGTGAGTTGGGTTTGTGTTGTGTTTTGGGCTTTGCTGAGACTGAGATGGTGCATTATTGTGACGGCAATTGGTGGAAGCAAGAGGCCATCGCGTGACAAAAACACATAAAACAAGACGAGTTTAATTTGTGTTTCTCCGAGCCAAGAGCAATATCAGCTAATGGGCTCAAAGAAAACATGTTCTCCGAGCTCTAAACCTAGCCAGCTGTCATTAAGAGGAGGAGAATACAAATTCGTCAAAGTCTATGCGTTGAAATTCTGAATTTAGAAATTTCGGGTCAATTTTTTATGGTAGAGTTAGTTGAAAATATTTTCGCTGTCGCTGTAGGGTAAATTCGCGATTTGTTGTGATCTGTCTAAAATGATTTGGTTGTGCAAGGTATTTCAAACAACCCTATAGGTAGTGACATACAACTTGGCAACGAATAAAAAAATTCAATTTTTTTCGGCCACTTTTGGAGTCTGTGCACTTAAGGCCGCCTTAGCAACCGATCTCAAATTGAGATTTCTTTTCATATAAAAAATTGGACAAAGTATTTTTTGTAGAGCTCAAACATACAGTTGTTGATATTTAATGTCAACAAAACTGGAGCCCAAAGTGGAGCCTGTCGAAAAATCGAATTTTTAATTTGTTGACAACTGAGTATGTCATGCGCCGTCGTCAAGGTATCTTGTGGTTGTGAATGTTTTGATAGCTTACGATCTGTAGACTGTTTTCGTAGCAGATTCAGATTCTACGTACAAGTCCTAGTATTGGCACTAAGTACGATTGGTTGACTCTAATCGTCTGGTTTGGTTGGGCTGTCGTTAAAGTTAATTATGTTGCATTCAATATTGTAACTTTAAATCCACCAATTGAAGTTTGTTTTACACATAAGATGATCAATAAACTAGATCATCTAAACTTCTTTTGAATCATTCTTTAGACATTTTAGTGCGGGATTTATTTTGCGCGTACCTATTTTTACGGCCTTCGTTTGAGACTTTAACTAGAAAATATGCAAACTACGAGTAAAGATTTGCTTGCATGTTGTACATGTAACTCTGCAGCTTTTGTTTGAGGTCGTAAAAATGTTTCAATCTAAAGAATACTATTTACTGTGTAAGCATGCACTGACTCAAAGTCTTGAAACTCAAGCCAAAACTGAAAGGCTGAGCAGCCAGCATTTTTACTCACTTTCCCTAAGCATAGTAAGTTGTTGTGAGTGTACGTTACGTTATATCGCGCTGAAGAAAGCAAGCTGAGCCTGCTCTGCTGAGCTAAAGAAAAAACAGCAGACTGACAAGGCAGTTTGACATAATCTTTGCACGCTGGTGCAAGAGGGTCACATTAACGGAAATATATGGAGCCCTAATTCTACAAAATTATCAATTAGCATGAGTTTTCTTTCCCCCTCCACATTAGCGGTTGTACTTAATTTTGCCAGAACTGATGCGGTGTGGATGTGGACTGACTCACTCGTTCTCTCCAAATAGACAACATTCAAGGTCTCTACAATCACCGACCACCCCTATTAACATTCTATTTTCATGAGTACAGCAATCCGTTCGATTTGCTTGGGTCTGGACCTGGATGACGAAGAAAGCTTTGTTTGCAGATCATCGTTTTAGTCTTCGCCTTTGCCCACGAGTGCGATCTTTACAAAAGTTATGAGTTGCTACTCGGTTTACTATGAATATGAAATGCACGGTTATTCCGAACATCCAAACACAAGCAGCACACAAGAATTTAAAATGGAAAGCTACAAGAATTTTGAATTGTTTGAATCTCTGCATTTGCTTAAATGTATGTACAACTTTTGATGCTTGCCTTTTGTTCTACGAATTGCAAAATGCAAAATGCGAAATTCAAAGCAAACCAATACCACATAAGTTATTGCTATTTGCTTTGAACCCGTTCTAGTATGGCCAAATTCCAATTTTGCTCTTTTGTGTGCTGCTGGTGTGTTCGTATGCTTTGCTTTGGCTAACTAAAACTTTTAGCGCTTTGCTTGCAGTGGTTCAAATGATTTTGACAGCAAAGCGTCAAAACAAATTCTTCACCCATTCGATCCCGTTTTCGTGTTTAACTTGAAAACCCACCAAGTGCGTTGCTGCATGTGGTGTGGTGGCTCGCATGTATTTATACCACTGCACTGTTGGTGAATTTTCCGGATAAAACGCAAGCATGAGAAAACTGTGAGAGAGGAAAAGAATCCCGTGGCGTGTGAGAGACTTTGTGAAAAGAACAGATAGTATTTTCAGTTCTCTCTCAAATTGAGCTCTTTAGTTGTTGTAGTTGGGGTCGGTCTATAAAACCTTGCTAACAATGTTGTGACTTACTTAATTCGTCTATTCAATTACAGAATAAAGAATCACCCGAGCGAGCGGGCGCGTCTCGGACTTGCCTGCCTGTCTGTCTTCTTTATTTATTTCCAATTCCACACAATTACTCTACTACTACTACTGCAATTTCTCCCTTACCATTCAATTAGCTAGACCCACAATAAATAAAATTAACTCACACAAACAAAGCGAGCACTCGACAGTCTATATTCAATTAAGGGACGACTAAGACTAGTAAAACTTTAAGTTTGCACACGCCACATTTCTAAATTAATTAGGGAATTTGACTCAAGTGTAACATGATGCTCACGATGCATTTGGTTGCAAGAGCCGTCGATCACATAATTGATTATCCCAGTATAAGTAATTAAAATTTTGGAACTGACGAAGGAGGCATGAGAACTCGTACTCGTAGTTTTAAATCGGGTTTGGTGGGCCAAGTCATGTCTGCCCAATTTATGGTTTTATAACTCGATCTACAATCTCCATGTACCTCTCTATAACCGCAAACGAGAGCGAGAGCTACTAGTGGTTCGTTCTTTTTTACATTCATCTCCTCATCTCCGTCCAACTCTCCCATGACAGATAAAGGCGAGTTAATGTATGAGTCAGTCAACAATTGAGTTTTACGTTCACCGAACTGCCCAACCCAACCAACGAGTTCACCACAACAGGATCGGACCGCTCGGCTAGGTCGGGTCGGGTAGATCTCAATGATCACGGATCGCGATCACATCGTTTTCGAAGCACAAGCAGCCTACTGCTTAGACGCTGCTAAACACTAAAATTCAACCTTTCTAGTCTAGTCTCCGACCAAACTTCTACCTTTCACATTCACAGTCCACAACAAAAATCTCAAAAGAATCGAATAAAAGAATTTGAATGAGTTTAACCCCTCTATTTCAAAGGAAAAAAACACACTGAGAGACTCCAACCCTCCGTTAAATGTAGTCAGTCAGTCAGCCCAGTCCTAGTCTACCAAAGAACAGACTTAGCACACAATAAACCGCAATCATTGTTTAACATCCCTCAGCCTTCTCGAGTTCATGTCTGTGTCGGTCGGTCGGTCGAATCTTTCACCTGGATGAGGGTGAGATGAGATGAATCGTGAGGAGACAATGTGTGGAATTTTTCATTTAAAAAAAATCGAAAAATAATAAAACAAAAGATTATTGGGAAGGGAGAAATCATGATTGTTGATTTGAATTGGAGGAAGCAGATGAGCTCATATCTCGTGCTCATTAAAAGCAAGCCAACTTTACAACAATCAGAGTGATGCAGGTATGCTTTGGAATGATGAGGTTTTTGATTTTGATTTTAACAATTGATTTGCTCCCGTCTTCATGTCTGCATCAAATTTTTTTTGCTCCTTCGGTTCCGTTCTAAGAGTATCCGTCCGTCGTCCGGTGCAATCCGAAATGATAAACCCTCATCAGACGTCCGAACATCGATAATGATACATAATTCATCGGTTAATAGCACCAAATTAGACATGGTGCTCTGTTCCTTTCCGTTTCATGTAGTATCGAGAGGCAATCATTTTACGGTTCTACGACTAGTGCGTTGTGTAAAGTATATTGCCGCTGTATAACAATGATACAGGTTTTACATTATTGAACCTCAGCAGTCGAGCCCAAAACATCATAATATTTTATTCCACGCACGCCACGCCAGGCAGGCAAGGCCTAGAGCCCAAAGCCTTCATTTTCAATGCCCGGCTCCCATCATTATAGTTTGTCTAGAGAGAGAAGTGTTGCATTGTAAAATTTTGCCTGGTGCAGTTGGGTGCAGTGCATGTTGGGTCACATCACATTCACAGGTAAGCAGTAAAAAGCAAAAGGTGGGGAGAAACCTCATATCATTTTTTAAAAGTGTTCCCGTGTGGAGAAGATGGCAACCTGGGAGAGATTGTTATCTGGGCTAAGGAATTATATTATTCAGTCTACCCTTCATGTTCTTGGTGAAGAAGTTCAGGTGCGGGAGAACATGTAAGCTGGCTGTACATGTACATGTTAAAACGTCTTAAGACTTGGAGTGTGAGCAATCGTTAGAGATAACACTAAATTGTAATGAGGGATGTCGACTTAAATGCCAGAGTTAATTTGAGGGAAAAAGTCCCGTCTGGCCCCAATCAATCCAAAAGAGAGGACAACATGTGTTTAAAGACATGCTAAGTGCGTGTAAGAAGGAGTGGAAATGAACCAGTTTTGCAGCAGGAGAAATTAGACTCTCTTTCTCTAAGGTACTTTAATGGTAATTGGACCCAATTCCTCTCCTTCAGGTTGAGAGTTGGGACCCATAGCCATGGCCCCTGACGAACACGAAACGAATCCGGATCTGAGATGTGAGATCCAAAGACTTTTCGGATAAAACGTAAGATACGCTTACGCTATACGCTAGTCTCTTCAAAAGTAGACATTATGCACAAGACAACTGGCACCTTTCGAAGCAGAGCAGCAAAGGATGAGCCAGTATAACACATTTCTAAAACGAAGTGCCGGCAATGGCAAGATGCAGCAGCAAAAACCAATAAATAGTCGAGAGAGAATTCGGCAATCTCAAGGAAATCTTTTTACCGTGCTGATCTAATGTAAAGAGCAATCAACCGTGTCTCTTCCATCTCTCCTCTTCTATTCTTCTTCAAAGCCAAAAAAAGCTTTTGAATTGTGAAAAGCTAGCTCAAATTTTTCTTGAGACTCAAGAATTTATCGAATCTCAGATTTGCCCTCAATCCTTTCATCAGGTTGACTTATGCTCCTCGCCGCC
>JAQGCM010002194.1:0-11948 GCA_034699705.1 Hymenaphorura dentifera
GGGAGGTACTTTGCTGCTACTTTATTTATGTTGCAGGGTAGTCGTACCTTGTGCCCCTTGTCAGTGCAGAGCAGAGGTTTTATCCACAAAACTTTAATGAAGAAAGTTGGAAGAGTGAGTCAAAGGAAGATAAGGTGCAAAGTTGGTCCATTTCTCCAGCCTCCAGCCAAGCCAACCTCCCCGCATCGTCATCTCAAAGAAACCGAAACCGAAACTAAACAAGTAATGAGCATTCATGTATGTAGTCTACAGTCTACGCCAACTCTAAAAACCCGGCCAAATACAAATACCCGGGTATTCTGCACCATGCATGCATGTGCAGGTGAAGAAAAATATGCACAAAGTCTACAAATTAGGAGTGAGGCTCGTAAAATGTGCCGTGCCGTGCGGCGGTGCGGTGTGGGTTTGATTGTTGGAGAAAGTTGAGTTCCTCGAGAAGGTGAGGTGACGAAGAAAGTTTGACGTGTTTTAATTATTGACGACCGGCGAAGGAAGATGAAGATGGAGAAGAAGCAAATGACTCTGGACTCGACTCTTGTTTCTTTATTTAAATGAGATTAGAGGGGAGATGAGGATGCGGAGATGGAGTCTCCCGAGATTCGGGGAATTCGGTTCATCTTCTTTTTCTCCTACCCGCCTTAGCAAAGAATGAATAGAATAGAAGAGCACCGAAAAAGTTTTGAATGTTGTTCGTTGTCCCCCCCGAGTCCCCCGTTGGATCCCCGACATTAAGACTTTTTGTAGTCTTCGAAGAAGACGGGAGACGAAGACAACGGGCTCTCCTCTGTGCTTCTTTTTGCTTGCTTTAGTTTTGATTTCTTTTCCTTGCTCATTAAGTGTGGGGTGTGAATGGGGAGAGCCGAGGCAAAAGCCAACTTCCCGACCCGAACCTCAGCTCAGCTCCGCTCCGCTCACAAGGGAAGGGCAATGGAGTAACATCCTGAGCCCTTCCCTCGTCAGACCCGTCTTTGTCACCCAACAAGTACAAGAGTCAGACTCATCATCATCATAGCAAAGCACAGAGACAAAAATGCAAATGCGATCTCCTTCTCACAAATTTTATAGGTGTCATCAGAGCCTCAGAGACGACCTCAGAGGTGAATTCTGGCTCTGGCTCTGAGGCGAGGTCGTCTCTCTCCGTCCACAAAAAATTTGCACGTCGACAGTAGTCCACATGCACATCGTAGATTGCGATTGCAATGCAAAAACGTTGCAATTTCCAGTTTGCCTTTCCTGCCTGAGCACCACCACCGGCGCCCTAATGCTAATCTTGCCTCGTCCAACCCACCTCATCCCGACCCTAATCCTAATGCTAATTCGATTCAACTTTGAATTAACTCGGAGGTTAAGAAGATGCTCGGCTCAGCAGCTTTGCTTGGAGGTTGAGCTGCTGGCCTTAATTGGATTATCCTCGCAGCTTAGCAAGCAGCCCTCCCAGATTAAACCAAAACCGAAACGAAAGCAAAGCCCGGGTGACGGACGACGTGATCCTCCTCAGTTTTTTTTTCCTTCCTGCTTTGTGCTCTTTGTGTTAATCCAAATGGTCTGAAAATGGTAATCTACAACTGCCGACGAACCGAATCGAAAAACCGAATCGAATGGCAACTAGAAGAATGCTCGAAATTTTGATCAAAGTGTCGGATCCTGCTTGCCAACCAAGTAAAGTTGAGTACAAAAAAAAGACAAAAGATGCCCTGCATGGCAGCGTAGGGTTCGGACCGGACCGGACGTACCCCCTGAAGGGGGGCTACGCGGCTAGTAACATATTTTTTGACTTGTCATCAATCCAAGTGTGAAAAGGTGGACTGAGTGAAAAGTGTTGAAAACGACGACAATTCCCGGCTGGAGACGTGATGGGCCCGAGTGCGGGGTTGATTGTTGGCCAAGTGTGAGCGACGACGGACGACTCGGACTCCCTCCCGACTAATTCAATTAGCTCTCTCACTCTCACTCTTGAGGTGAGGGCTGGGCCGCAACACGGCTAATAAATACTCAAACATGTGTTGAGCCCAACAAAGAAAGCCCTTCTCTGCTTTCATTCAAATCCAAACATTCCCGCCACCCAAGTCGCCGTGCCGTGCCTTGCGCTAGTTCCAACGCTTGCCGCCAGAGCTCCGCCTGCACGCCCCTGCACTCCAAATATTGGCATTTTTGCTTTGTTCTGGACTCAGGCGAATCTCGTGCGAATTTGATGATCATTAGTGGAGAGAAGTTTGATACGGAGCACGTCATTAATTCTAGGAAAAGTAGGAAGCCAGCCTCCGGTCTTCAAAGTCTGCAAAGTCTGACAAGTTGTGAGTCTGGATGGAATAGATTTTTGAGATTTCCTCATTTTCCTTTTGTGACACCTGATATCCTTGCAGTATGCCCTGCCTGCCTGCCTTGACTCACTCTCGAGCCTATTGCTTTCACTATTGATTCATGTTTTGCAAAAAAGATACCCGGGTATTTTCATCAACTTTCAACTCGACGAACGAACCAAACTATTTAATAGTGCCTGGCCTGGCCATCATATTTCGCTCAGAGGCCTCTCATTTTGTTGCCGTTCTTTGGAAACTTTTGATCCTTTGCAGTCCTGTGCCTGTCCTACGCTCGACTCCGTGGTCCTCCACTCTGTCCCTTCCCTTGAGTCATGCCTAGCCGCCTGCCTCTCTTTCCCGATACCCGGCTAAAATGGAATGGAGTCAAGTTTGAGTTTGAGGGAGGAGAAGAAGTAAAAGTAAGTGAAGCAAATAAGCGATTTGGATTTGCCTTGACTCCGATTGCCCCCATTGCATTGCATTGCATCCCGGCTCACTCCATGCATTGGAAGACTATGGACGACTAAATTATAGGGCAGCAGAAAGTCTCTTCTTCTCCAGGAGTCTGGCTGGAATGTCTGGAGTTTCTGGAGTGCTGGAACGTTGCTCTGCTCTAGTTTTATAGCCCTGCCATGGGATGGGAATCACTATCTCGTCCTCTACAAGTTTTCGTTTTTGGAAATCTCCTAAGGTTCATGGCGTTGTTCAGAGCTGGGCTTCTCTGTTTCTCTCATTTGTCCCCAGCTCAATCCCATCATCCCCCACTACTCCTCTTCATCCAACTCAAGATCAGATTTCAATTTTAGATCACATCACACACACACCCACACACGCACTCACACATACATACATACATACGTAAGAGTCTGGACCACTCAAGCACAAAATGCCCGCCAGAATCAGGGCACGGCGAAATCGAACCGAAAAGACCGAAATCCACCCGAAACACATCATGTTGCAGGCATCATGCAACGCAGGCAGGTTTGCAGGTTCTCTTCGGTTCGATTCCCATTTCCAAGTTATCGACTTTGAATATTCATTGTGAAGAAGGGAAAAACCCCGTTGTCATCAAATGATGAGGCCCCTGGATGATATTTAACCCGCAAAGAAAAACCCACAGTCCTACAATTATGAGACCCTTTTGAGGCCAGGAGCAAACCACTTCACTAACGATTGGATTCTGAGGCAGCCCTTGTGAAAGGGGAAGTGAAAAACCACTGTCCTTAAAGTCCTGAGGCCGAGGCATTGGGGGGAGTGACAAGCCACTGCCCTTAAACCCTGAGGCCCTTGGACCCTGCCAAGTCCTAGTCCTTAAGTGAACACGTTTACGTGTAAATTGGTGTGTCATGTTTTGGTCCAGTTGATTGTAAGTTGTCCCTTGTTTCGTCGTTTGGTGGCTGTCAAGTTGGGCTACAAGTCTCTGCTCTCTAAGCTGTTAGTTACATAGTTTGAGCTAGGTGTTTGTTGTTGGAGCAGATGATGAGATGAAGGAAGGGATGAGGATGAGGATGCGGCGGGTGGATCAAGTAGAAAAAAAAGAGGTTAAAGTTTTTTATGTTGGGTCTTTGGCTAGATTGTCATGTTTGTTTGTCGTTGTCTGTCGTCCGTGGTGCTCATGGAGGAAGGATTGGATTGGATTGTTGGGATTGGGTTGGATTACTACATTTATTCTCCATCTGTCTCACCAAGATAACCATCCGACGACTGGGACTTGGGCTGGACCGACGACCGACCCTACCAGTCCCCAACTCACAGTCATAGAACGTCTTACAAAGTCCTTGCTTTCCTCTAAAAACTTTTACAACGTGACACAACGTCTTACGTAACGGCCAGCGTACAAATTCTTATCATTTCTACTCCAGTCACAGCACAGCCGCCACAGAGCAACTAATCGGGAGAATTACAAGTTATGTTTGTTCTTCAAGTCATTGCATTACAGTGAGATTTGGAAAGGATGAAATGAGGAAGCAAAAAAGAATTTACGATCGCCTCAAGGCCTCTTCCTTCAGATTGCACAATTTAAAAATAAACCACGTTTCATTGCCATGGCCTCATGAAAAGGAAAACCTAGCTAAGGAATTTCGGAAGGACTTTGAGTTAGTCTTGGTGCTAACGGTGAGTAAGAATTTTGGCACGCGCGTTTGTTTTTTGAGGAACTGGACCGCGGTTTCTTCTTGCTTGCTTGTTTTGAGTCGTTTGGCCTCTTTCGCTGCTCTTGCTCTTGGGTCGGGTCAGTCAATCTGTCGGTAGTGACCGACATTCAAAGAGTCGTAAAACGTACGTAGAACGAACCAACTCAACTCAACTCATTTCATCTATCAAAACTCAGTCATGTTTGCGCTCTGTGAAAGGCTAAAGGTTTGCTCCAAGACAACGACGGGTTTTTATGACAGACAATTTGGGAAGAATATTTTTACTGGCAAGCAAGTGCCAAGACCCAAGTCTTGGTCGTCCGCCATGGGGAGAGAATCGGATGGAAAAATGGATTTGAAATGGATGAGATTTATGAGTCATAAAATGTAAAAACTGGTCATATAATATAATCTGTGAGAGTGAGGTTGGTTGGTGCTGGCGGGCGGGTGGTCGCGGCGGTCGTTTTGAGTTCTAATACGATGTGAATGGGAATATGAGTTGTTAGTCATGTCCTGCCCTGTCCTCAATCTCCGCTAGCCTACGCATGCCATCCCAGCCCAGCCCAGCCTGGCCAAGAGTGTCGTCCATAAAATGTTTTGCTTCACTTCCTTCCGACTCCAACTCAACTCTTCCGAAATCCCATCTTCTACCATGCATGTATTCTCAGAGTCCTAATCTCTGCATGAACTGCATTGTCCTGTCTTAAGACCAAGACCAAGGAAGAATTAAGATCTCGCTCGCTCGCTCCACCAGCCAGCCAGCCCCACACAAAACAAAGTCTTGAGCCGTTTAATTGAACGCCATAAAATTCGGAGAAATAATTGGCCAAATGAATCATGATTGAATTAGTAGCCAAATTCTTATTAGGTTGCTGGCTGGGCGGCTGGGCTCAGCTGCTTGGCTACAGGGCTACATGTGTACCCCACCAGGCCCCAGCCAGGGTTTCTTAAATCTTTCATTGCCCGGTTGTTGCTCCAAATTATGTGCCACAACGAGAAATGGGGCTAAATGAGAAACTATCTTTGAGGCCTTTTCTTTGTCGAAAGAAAAGTTTTTGAGCTCTCTCTTTTTTGTAGCCCAATATTTACCAAAAATTCGGATTTGAAGGCATCATGTTTTTTTTGTTTTATTTTGAAAAAAAAAAAAACCGCGGCCCTTGGCCACTTTTTTTGTACGTAGAATCGTTTGGTTTTTTGAAAAGGCCCTTTGGATATTTTTTGTCTTTTTTTGGTTTGTTTACAGTTACATAGTTGGAGTTTGAAAATGAATGGAGTTGTGGAGGAGCAGCTGTTGGTGTCGGTTTTAGTTGGTGCTTGAGATGTTTTAAATGGTTTTCACAGACTCATCAAACATTTGTAATGTTCATGTTCATGTTAATGCAAATGGGGGGAGGGGGACGAGGGGGGAGGGGGAAGACAGGGGTCCAGCACTAGCACCGCAAATCCATGCAAGAAGATCTCGCATCGTATCTCGGCTCTATTTTTTAATTTTTTCCCTGACTGCTTGCTGCAACGGCATGAAAGTTGTTGGATTGGATTTTGGATTGGAGTTGATGAGAGCCAGACACACGTCAAACTCAAACTCCAGCTGGCTCGGCTCGGCTCAAACTCAACTCGTTTTTTTTCACGTCTTTGGCTACGCAATGCATGGAATGCAATGCATGGACGGACGGACGGGCAGAGTCTGCGGAAGGCAAGGAAAATCTTTGCCCTGTTTTGGAAGCTAAACTGAACTGAAGAAGAATTCGAGAGCAGTGCAGTGCAGTGAGCAGAGATAAAGCTCTAAAAATAATTCCCTTGCTCTTTTTTCAATGACTGCTTGTACTTTTACTTGATCTTCGTTCTTGGAAAAAATGTTGGGAGGATTTGGAAGAGGTCAAAGGTTAGCTGCTCCTGTGTTGGGTGCTAATCAAATTGAGCAATAGATGTGTGCGAGTGTTTCTCAATTTCTGACTCTCCCATCCCATCGCCCTGCCCTGACCTTTGAGACCACTCAATGAAGAATGTCATCTTCGCACTGCTCATCGCTCATCGCTCAGATTTCATTCCAGCATTCGATCGAATTGCATTTTTGCAGTGCAGCTTGTGTGGTCCAACAAATTAGGAGGAACACAGCACAGGAACGGATTTGATGCTGGGATTTGGAACCCAATCCAAACAAAAAGCGAATGTGCTTTGCTTATTTGGTTAATGAATATGAAGAAGATGAAATGAGTCAAAGATGAGGATGACTCTAGTGCAGTGCCCGTGACTTTAGTCTCTGGGCTCTGGACGACGAGAAACTGAGTAGAGCAAGGAGCTTAAGTATTTGCCATTAGAGGCAGAGGCAGACAGAGAGAGGAGAAATTAATCACTTGTACTTACTTGGAACTGGAAATCTGGCAGTAGTGGGAGAGTTGGACGAGTGCTAGACGAGTTTATGATGAGCACTCCAAGGCGGCCATCAAATAGTGTCCGACAACCAACTCCGATTCGGAATCAAAACAACACCGACTAGCGCGCGATCAGAGCAACAAACAACAAACAACGCACTGGGCAGATCTGGCTGACCTGACCTGACCTCACCTCACACCCGACCCTCACAGTCACCAAAGCCTTGAGCCCTTCAATTAGTTCAATTAGTTAGCACAGTTAGCAGTCAGCTCCAAAACCTGCGTCGAATTTGCTCCTTCTGCTCATGACTCTGGTTCTGCTTCAAAAGACAACACGTCCGAGCTGTGATGAGAACTGAGAACATTCACATGATTATCTAGTCAAACACACGTCCCAATCAAGTCTGTCTGTCTCAACAATCTTTTGTTTCACTAATTAAAAAAAACTCTAATTACAATTAGAAATCAACTAGTGCCGTGTCTGCGCCGTCAAACATTGTTTAAATAAGGAGACCCTCCGCACGTACACAACATGCATGCATGCATGCTCGCACTTTCGAGTCTGGATAATTGCGTCACTTTCTGCTACTGACTGGACAGCTGGGCGACTGGAGTCCTTCCTGGAGTCAGTCAGTCAGTCAGTCAGTCACTGGACAAACTTTTGAACTCTTGTCACTCACGACTCGCACGCACTGATTGACCAACACTTCCGCCCCGTCCGTCCGTCCGCGACTTGCAAGCAACTGATTCTTGATTTCCACAACACACGCGAGACTTTTTTTCCTTTGTGAATGTGTGTTTTGAATTTAGTGGTTTAGAATATGCAAATTTTAGAAAAATGCAACGCTCATTTTGAAATTTGAGATAAAGACTCAGAGACGCAGGTGGAGGGTGTAGTTTTGGGTTTGAAGATGAGGTAGAGTAAGTAGTTGTGTCTTTGTTTACGTGTGGAACGTGGATGGATGGATTTGCGACGAAGACGACGCGACGAGACGAGTTTGGAAAAGGACCCGACTTGGACGAGACCCAAGTCAGAACTGAACTGAACTCAACTCAACTCTGCTCAGTTAAAAAGCAAGGCAAGGAACGCGAGCAGAGCAAAACAATCCAACCAGCCAGCCACCCAGTTTTTCTACCCGAGACCCGATCATCAGCCCGTGAGATTCATGAGAAAAAATTATCAATCTCACGCTGCTAGCTTCTTTTCCTATCGCCGTTTCATCCACAAAAAAAATGTGTCGGTTTTCGGCCCGTCCAGCAACAGCAGACCAGATTTTCAAAATTCGAGACAGACCAGCGCAGCAGTAACTTAAACCTGAGCTCGCAAACTATTTCGCAAAATGAATTGGCGAGAGGAGACGGCCTCTTTGCCAATTTTTTTCAAAAGGTTCAAGGTTCAATCTTTAGAAAGATAAAATTAAAATCAGATTTAGGGATCTTAAGATTACTTGAACGCTGTTGAGTCATCAACAACATTTTCCACATTTTGGTCTCATTATTGGGATATGAATATGAAGATTGTCATTAATTCTCGTACACCTTTGTTTTGCTCCGCCCCCTTTTTGGATGTAACTAGGGTAGCTACTGAAAATTTAAATTTTTCCACTTTTTGGCAGGAGTTAGGATTCTCATAGCAACAATAAAAAAAATTAGAAATCGTCCCAAGCTGCGTCAGCAAAATATGGCACAGAGATTTAACATTGGTTGACAATAATTCTCAAGCGTACATAATGTTAAATTTACATAAGCGTGAACAAGTGCAAAAAAAAGTTTGTTATTTTCGTGCGTGGTAGTTACGACCGTGACGTCCTCAAAGATCAATTACCCAGCATTACATGAATTCTGCTTGGTTTTTTTAATCAAATTTTTAATGTCAAAGTCAAGCTTGCTAATTAAATCAAATATCCCGGGTTGTTCAAAATTTTGGCGGGAATATCACCAGCGACCTTACCTGGTACAGGTACAAAGACCTTAGCAAAGAAATTTTCTGCGTTTTCTACGCTGAAGCATAGATTTGCCCCATTTCTTGTCAAACCCGGGTAATTTCGAAGGGTTCCTTTAATTTTGGCGGGACCCATAGACTGGAGTGGGACCCTTGGATGAAATGGTTGGCTGAAATATTCGGTTTTTTTTTGGGATGGTGAAAGTAAGTAAGTGGTACGGAGTGAGTTGAGTTGGTATATAGTGAAGTGGGGTTGATGATGATGGGAGGGAGAGTCAGGTGTGGGACAAATGCTCTCGGGGAAAGTAAAAGTTTGGTCGTAAAAGGAGTGGATTAAAAATGTACGAGTTGGTCTTTCGTAATCGCTTCTCTCCTCGCTTCGGTCAACTCTCAAAACTCCCGGGTTTTTTTCTCTCCTTCATGCCTGCCTTCCTTCCTTCTCACCTTCATGCAGTCAGTCAGTCAGTCAGGCAGTCACTCCCGTTTTCGTATGCAAGGCCGTGAGTTGGGCCGATCGGTTCGAGTTGGACTTTTTTTTTTACAATTTTACCCGGGTTTCTTTCTCGCCCAGTTTCTCAAGAGTGAGTGGAGTGAAGAAAGAAGTCGAACAACTTTTTTTTCCCCTGATCCATTCGAGTTGAGTCCATTTGATTGATCAAATTTTCTCCTACTTGCTCTCTTCTTTTGGTGTCTGGGGAAAGAAGACCTTTGGGATTTGAATTACCCGCCACACCACCGCAACTACCACACCGCAGTTGGCGCCTGCGCAGTGCACTTTCCGGACTGGACTGGACTGGACTGGACAAGTCGTTGATCTTCTCGCCAGTGGAGCACTCTGACTCGAGCCCAATGATCATCATGGCCCTCATCTGCCTCATCATCATCATCCCGAATTCGGAACACATTTTGTTCCTCAGCTCCAATTTATAGCTCACTTTGGCTCTCATGAGCCATGACTCATCCTCCCACCTTTACCTTTCGGACTTGATCCGCGCATCCCCATCTTCGACGACACGACACCCGGGAGTTATGCACTGCACTGACCCCTCTCAAAAATTACATAAACCACCCGCACCCGCACGCAAGTGGGAGAGTGAGGCCAGGAATTCTAATTTGAATGCGGTGGGATAAGTGGGATTGTAGGCGGAATTGCGAAATATTTACGAAGTCTGCTGCGTTAAGGCAATGAAGTCAAAGAAGGAAAAGTACATAGAAGAGCACATAAAGTGCGGAGGGCTCAGAGTAATGATGGCTATGCATTTGCATCGCAGGCTACACATAGAGAGGACATTTCACCACGTGACTTCCTTCCCCCCACTTGAAAGATAGTACTGGGGGAATTTCAGCAGGTGGCGCCGCGTTTAATAGATTTGCTTACCATGTACATTTGGAAGCGCCACCTGCTGAAATTCCCCCAGTACTATCTTTCAAGTGGGGAGGAGGAAGTCACGTGGTGAAATGTCCTCTCTATGTGTAGCGTGCGATGCAAATGCATAGCCATCATTACTCTGAGGCGGAGGGAGTATGAAAAGTTATTAAAAAAAAGAAACTCGTTGTTGTTGTTAATGGTGTGAAAGTTGGGCTGGGTGTGAGGGTGGTGGTGAGATTTTGGATGAGTCGGATGCGGTGGAGGTTGGATGCGATCTTGTTCTCATTTCCTGTCCTCCTCACAATTTATGTCATCTCATAGGACGACGACGACGACGACGACGACGACCCGATGCGATGCGATGCAAAGCGCGCAGAGCAGAGGAAAAACTTAAATGATCTGCTCTGTGCTCCGAGTTGGAGTGCAGAGGTTGATTATGTTCCATTCTCAAAATCGGGAGCCTCTCATCTCATCTCATCTCATCAAAGAATTTCATCTCCAAACGCACTGCGCTGCTCCTATTCTGATTGCCCACAATATGTGTGTGCAGGGCACATTATGCATATTATGGAGTAAGCAGATAAGCCACTAATGTCCTTTTTTTTCCAGCCAGACCCTCTTCGAACTCCAGAGACTGCCGAGCAGGAGTGCGGCAGTGCGGCAGTGCCATTCAAAAACAGCCAGCTAATCATCATCATCATCATACGTGAGGAGGAGCAGCCAGGCGGCCAAATGCAATATTGAGTTGGGGCAACTTGACGTAGAACTAAAACTTACGACGTAAAACGTAAAAATAACACTACGAGTATGGGGGAAAATAAGGTTTACGTCGTAGGTTTTAGTTTTACGTCAATTTGCCCCAACTCCCTAATACAACGCAGCGCAATGCAATGCAATGCTCGTGGGAATGGATATTACAACAGGGGCCAAAAGTCTGGCCGCCGAAACTCAAAAGTTTCAAACCTTTCTCAAACTCAAACATTTGATTGAATGATTTTTCTCATTAGTCAGAAACACATTTCAGTGACGGTTTTTGTTTCTGAATAACACGCTGTTCGGGTCCAACGCTTATCAAATGCCCGGGATTTGGGTGAAAAAACTGAAATTTTCATCTTTTTTTGATAGTTTACGAACGAACGATTTCTTTGAACGACAAGAATTGGCTGGGCATTGGAATTATTGACTAAGTCATTTTCTCTAATATGTCTGCGCAAGGGAAAGAGTGTAAGTATTTTTTCGAACGACTACTGCCGTAAACTTTGCACCCAGACGTACGTACGTGGAGAATATTTTGCACAAAAGTACATTGCTAAATTTAGGTTCTTTGCTAGAATTTGCTAAGGTTTCTAATTCGACAATTGGTCGAGAGGATTGCGACTTTGAGGATGATTTGGGCTCGCCTCCGCATTCATTGCATTCGCATCGCATTCATTGGGATGTCGGGGCAGTGCAGTCCATTGACATCATCTCTGCTCCGCTCCGCTCAGCTCAGCTCAACTCTGAGCTCTGACTACTCAAGACTCCACTGACTCTGAGTCTCAATTCCAAGAAAAGAGATTTGAGTCTCTGGACTCAACCACGTCTTCTAACTCTTCTCCGTCCAAAGTCCAACATTTCGAGCAATACCTCTAATCCTTCCTGTAATTTGGGATCTTATTCCTCCTCAGCTAGCCTCCAGCATCCCAACTCTCTAGACCAAACCAAGACTTACGTACCGTACCGTCGTCGTACAAGGGTACAACAATGAGCAGGGCAGACGACAGACCGGCCTCACATCACCCGGGTTTCGGAGTTTTTCAACTTCTCAACGGTCGGTTAGTCCAAGTACACCAA
>JAQGCM010002195.1:0-11947 GCA_034699705.1 Hymenaphorura dentifera
GGCAATCACGTCGACGGCGACGTGAAACTTAGCGTGAAACGTGACAAAAATTGGAAGTATAAACGTAGGGTGAGTCTTGGAGCTGTGCTGTGGAATGACTCTGGCTGTAACTTTTGCTTTTACTTGACAAAACAAATTACGAGTACGAAGAGGAATTAAAAATCAAATTGTGTGTAACTGAAGACTACTGCAAAAAATTAATAAATTTGACAGTCAAATTTTAGCGAAAGCAATGCAATGCAAATGCAATGCAATGGCTACCTCCTGCCTCCTGCTAACTAAAATGCAAATCAAACAATCTGCTATCGTGCATGCAACGTTCTTGACCAGATGGCCCTACCATGCACATTTTCTAAAGAGCACAGCACAAAAAATAATGTCAAAAAGCGACCAATTTGGAATATTTAAGAGTATTTTTTTTTATTTATTATTATTCAATTCATTTGAAAAACATTTGGCTAATATTGACTACTCAATATACATAATTTATGGAACTATTTTGGAACAACTACGAGGGTTTCTTTAGTACTTCTTAGCATTAAAATGCATAGTTTGTGCCCGGAGGATCACAATTAGAATTTGCTGCAAAGCAGCAGCAGCAGCAGCAAATTCGACCGACCACGGTTTTCTTTTTTTCCGGCGAGATTTTTTGGTTGAGTTCGAAGAAACTACTACGAGTATTTCACGACTACTTACAAAGTTAAATTTTAAATTTTGTGTAGAATTTTAGATAGATTCATTAGTTAAATTTTAAGGTTTCTTAATTTTAATGCACGACACGATGATACTCTGTGGTCCATAATTTCACAGACGGCATTGCATTGCATAAAAGTAACTCAATTTTGCACGCTTTTGGGCTCATTTTATCCCACGTATTGCCGGGGATTTTGTTGTTTGTTGAGCAGAATAAAAATAATGTCGTCGCCATTTTGTCGCCAATCATTTTGGAATTTGGAAAGTTGGGGAGCCAAGTGCCTTGGTTTATTTGGTATTAAATTAAGTGCTAATTAACTAATTGCCGAGTTTCTTTAATTCAAAGACGCTCACTTGAATTTATAAAAATCATTTAATTAAATTATAACTGCTCTTTTTCGTTTTGTTTTGGCCACGGATTCCAAACATCGCATCTCTGCTGCTGATCAATCCGAAAGACTTTCACATTTTTTCTTCAAATTTTTGTGCTTCTTAAACAACAAAAATATCAAAATGGGCTGAATTACTCATATAATTTATGGGAAACATTGTAGAACCCGCGTTAAATTGTGCGATAAAATTTGTATTCCTAATTGTTCTAATTATTATAATCACGGTAATTACCAATAAAGAAAATTCTACCTACCACCCAAACGGTATTGTATTGTCCCTTGCTTGGACGGGAACACGAGAGCTCGCATCCTCCAGCTCATGCGCATGCGCGGCACACCCCCAAATGAACTTGTACGTTATGTAGCTACATAATATTTCGCAACAAAATGGCGCAAGATGGCGCTGCTGAGCGCTTGCGCAGCGTGCGCGCGCTAGTTTTTTAAACTCCGCCCATATCCGGTTTCGAATACACGGCCCCGCCCCCGTGCCTCCCACCATCAGACTCAGCGTCCAACTCTTTCTTGAAATTTCGAATAAAGTACATGGCCCCGCCGCGGTAAATGATGAGTGGGATGGCCGTGAGTCGAACTTGAAAAATGAGGCTCAAGAGGTTGATGACGAGGAATACGGCGCTGATGATGAGCCAGATTTTGATCTTGTTCCGGTCATTCTAAAATTTGTTGGGGTAAAAATACGACAATTAGAGGTCATCAAAGGCCAAGGTCAAAGTGAGATCAATTTGCAAATTTTAGTCTCTTACCCCATGAACTCCTTTGCTCAACATAAAGTTGAGTCCGGCCTCCAACACAATTCCGACTGAAAAATTCAAAAAAAGCCATTGACAAAAATTGGCTCTTTCTAATACTGTACTTGAATCTGACAAGGGACACTTCCGAGGTGTTTTAAGCACATAATACCGTGATATTTTTTCACTCTCTGACATGCCCTGAGTGAGAATCAATTGAAATTAGATTGTCAGAATCATTTTGGTTCGCAACTTTATTTCTTTGGAAATTTTCAAATATCGCAAAATGGCGAAATTCCCATGACTTTAACTCTAGGAAAAATCGAGTTTCCTGAGTTTCCCTTAGGATTTTTCAAAAAATCTCAAAAATGAGAAAATGACATTTTTAATTTACTCAAAGCTTTCGGTGAATATAATTTTCATGTACCGTTGAACGGAATAAACCGAAAACAATCAAAAATTGAGTAAATTAAAAATATTGTTTTTCGATTTTCGGAATTTTTTGAAAAATCCAAAGGGTGGGGGGGAGTCAGGAAACTCGAATTTTCCTATACTTAAGAGCGTGGGAATTTCGCCATTTTGTGGATTTTTTCAAATTTCAAAGAAACAAAGTTGCCAACCAAAATGATTTTGACAATCTAATTTCGACTAATTCTCACTCAGGGCATGCCAGGGAGTGCAAAAAAAAATATCACGATATTAGGTGGTTTGAACACTTCGGAAGTCTCCTTTGTGAGGCCGCCAAAAAAAAATGTGGGTTTTTACCTAAAAGTATGATTCCAACGAGCCAAATTGCAGAGGTTGCAGTTTTTTCATCAATTCCTTCTTTGCCCACTTCGGCGACGACTTCGTCGGCAAAGAGAATGAGGGCTGCCATGTAGATGACGTAGCCTGCGGCTCCAATGGCTATGAGAATCTGTGGCGGTGAGAGAAAAGTGAAATATTTCACTTTCTGCTTTATTGGCGAAACTTTTTTCCACAAAGATTGCAATAAATCTTACCCAATTAATGAGAATGATGAGTTTGGCTCTCTCGAAAGTTTTTGCTTCTGGCATTTTGACCTAGATTTTTTTTTGCAAATTTTTGCAAATTATGTAGCTGATAACAAAGACTTCAATGGAATTCAAAAATTTAACGCTCAGGAGTCGCGAATTTTTGCAGTTTTTTTTTTCGCAAAGTGCGCACTTGACTAGTAGTGTAGTCCAAGAATCTACGACGTCGTTGGCTTTGCAATTTTTATCTATATTCGGAATTCGGGAGTCTAGTCTAGGAAATTGGCCGAGTGCGAACGCAAAGTGAATGAAAGGAGAGCAGGGAGACGACTAAACTTCTCCGCTCCGAATTCGGTTTTCTCGGACAGTTTTGTGCCGTGCGTTTTGCACCGAATTCGTGCGTGGGAGCCCATCCCTGTGGCTCTTTTGTCTTTCCCAAGTCGAGTCGTCTCTACGGGGTTGGGTGAAAGTCAAAGTGAAAGTCACGAACGACTCGGTGCGGTGCGGTGCGGTGCAGTCTCGTTCTGTGTGCAAAAAATTCGCATGCGTGCGTGCGTGCGTGTGTGCCTCTGCTCTGCTGCCCGGTTCGGGTTTGCAAATATTTTGCTCACTGCTTGCTTCGGGTTTAGCAACGGTCCGGTCGGGTCGAGGCAGGCAAGGCAAGACGAGGCTAGGCGCCAGGCGCCGAAATTCTGCACGAAATATTTATGCACTGCATGCATGACGAGGACCCGTCCGGTCCGAGTGAATTCCGGCAAGCATGTGATATGCGATTAGAGTAGGGATTTAATCGAGCGGATAATGCTAATGCTAATCGCTTAGCTCGGTTTGGCTTGCACGAAGAAAGCACGTGCAAATTTGCCGTCCAGTTTAAGAAGGGCCGCCGGGCGGGCCGTCAATCTCAAAGCTGCTCGCAAAAATATGGTTTGTTGCAAAAAGTGCCATTATTATTAGCCTGAAATATTGTTTTCTACATTTTTTGGGACTCAACACATATACATAGTGAGAAAACATCAAAATTAGCCTGTTTAAATCATAATTTCTTCGTCAAAGAAAATTTGGAGTCTCACTTCAAAAATTCAACAAATGTGTCCTCGTAAAAATGTAGTTAATTTTTGTGGGTTAAATGCAATGCAATGTCAATTGTGAGTTTTTTTTTATTTCGAGTATTTTGTGTGAAAAAGCCTGTTCTCAACTAAAATGTTTTTGACAAGAGTCAACTGCGCAATGCAATGGGGTTTTACTTATTTTTTATATTAATTTTACCACGTTGTTGTGCATGTGCACGCGCTTTTATTAAAATTGGAATTTTTTTCAAAAATGAAAATTCGCGAAGCCTTAATTGGCTTTGAACCTGGGAAACAAAAAACTGAAAATTGGCATCTATAGTTCAACTCACGGAACATTAACTTCTTGGGGAGGAATTTAATTTTTGATTGAATTTTTGAAGTGAGACAGATTTTGACCTAGGCTAATTTTGATGTTTTCTCTTTGTGCATTTCGGTCTCAAATAATTTAGAAAAAAATATGCCAGGTCAGGGCTTTTCATGCATTTGACGAGCACAAGCCTCCCTTCTCAGTTTAGTCATAAATACTACTCAAAATATTTAAACGGAAATGCGAGAGCTCAAGTCAAGACAGAGGCAGGAAAACAGAGGAAGTTCGTATCCACAATCCCACAAGAACACACACGACACGACACGTGCGTTCATTTTGAGAATTTTTCAATTTTGCAATCCAAATGTTTTTTTTTGCAATTTTGTAAACAAAAGTATCAAGCAGATTCGCAAGGTTTTGCTTCCTGCCTCTACTGCTTCTGCTGCTGCATTGTAATTTAATTAGTTAAAGGAACGAGCATTCAATTCAATTGTTGCAAAATAACAATTACGATCATGCCAATAAACCTGTTCAGCACGTACGCACGCACGCACGGAGTGACAAAAGATTCATGTAAATTTGAGTCGCAGTTTTGTTCTTGCTGCCGCCGCATGCTGATGATGCTGCAAAATCTTACATGAATCTTACAAGATTTTGCAAGATAAGATCTTGGATTTGGATGAGGAAGAAGCTGCGTGATGCGTTCATGCGTTGTTCGTGTGTGAAGTGGAAGTGCGAAAAGTGCGAGTTGTGCAATTTTATTTGCAGTGTGCACACACGCGCGTTACACTCTTGCATCATAATATGCAATGTGAGTGCGGGATCTCAAAGTGTTACCCTCAAACTGAAGTTGTTGCAAAAAATCGCACGCACGCACGCAGGGAACACATGTCATGTCCCGTCACGCACTATTATGATGTAAAAATCAAGTCGAGTCAAAGATTTCTTTGCAAAATTTGAGCACAAAGAAGTCATGGGAAAATGCAAATGCAAAAATTGTGCGTAAGAATATTAGTGCAAAATTGCACAACAGCACAAGCCTCAGCTGCACGGATTGATTCCTACAAAAATGGCCCACAAATTTCTTGAAAATAATCTTAGGCCGTCCATCTAACTCAACTCAGATTTTAATTGAAGATTTTTGAGCTAATTCGCGAGTCAATTTAATTGCCATTAGTATTTAATTAGTTTCCGTGTGAATTCCGCTGAATTTTTTTTGATGGCTGCTAGCAGGGAAGGATTTTAATGACGAGCGTGAACGTGAAGTGTGAGAAATGCTAAGAAATGAAGAGTAGGTAGTTTTAATTGAGCGACACCTTGGCCTTCCTTGAAAATTTAGTTGAGATCCCACATAAATTAGCCTTCAATGTTTATTTTTGTCAGTTCTATTCAAAAAATTGCACCCTGACTGTGTTTCACTTGAGAAAATTACTTACTTGCTTGCGGAACAAAATACTTAAGTCTGAAAAAAGAATTTGAAGAATTCTCTCAAAGCAAAACCTTCCATCGAGAGGAGACATTGCTTCTGCTACTAGGGTTTCGAATATATTTAATGCGAGTAATTTGCGCTACCAATCTTCAGACTCTCGAGCGAAATATTTCGCGTAGTCTCCCTGCAAAAAATTCCAAACCCTGACTTGAACCCAGAGCAGATAATTTGCTCAAAGCAAGTTGGCCAGCCAGCTTGAGAAAATTCCAGGAATATCATTCTGCAAAAAAACAACTACACGCAATTATCCACGCAAAAAAAGTGTGGATAATTGCGAATTGAGATCCTTCACTTTTTTCTTGTTCTTAAACAAACCCAGCTCAACGCCCACAGAGATTGATATCTTCCGGCATTCAAAGGTGTAATTAGCTCTACTCGTGCTTATTTTTTGCACTTCTTTCCACTTTTTTGCAATAAAAATAAGGTAAATAGATTGCATGGGGGTGCAGGGGTTGTTGTCAGTCAGTCAGTTATGTTTGTTGACATTGTTGGATTTTTTGCTTGGTTTGGCTTGATGATGATTGAAGTTAATGTTCTTGCACCGTGTACGTACCTTTTGGTGGTAAATTGCTTGGATGGTTAATAATTGCATTGCATTGCATTTATTTGAGAATGATGTCGATGGTGTGTGTAATTACGGGCCAAATTACAAGCAATTTCAAACGTCAATTGAAGTTGAATTGAGTTGACCTTGACTGAGTGGAGTGGCCTGGCCGCAATGGTCATTACCATTTATTTGCCATTTTCATTTTTGCCATTTTCATTTTTGCCATTATGGACGGACACCCTCCTCATCACAATTACATTTAAAATTACCATTACCATGTGTGGATGTGATTTTCTCAGTCAGTCAGTCAGTCAGATAGTCAGACGGTCATTCAATTCATACGTGCAAAATTAATTATATCGCCATCAAGTCGCTTTTATTATTTATGGGTTTTTTTTATGACACATTGTTGCTTTGGCTGTTTATTGTTGTCTCCACCTTGGAGCGCTTTACAATTGCATTGCATTGCAGCAGCAGATCGGCAGAGACGACCAAAAGACTCAACGTGAATCTCATCGGAGCTCTGCACTGCACTGCATGAATCCACAGCGTGAATGATCAATCTTCTCAATAAAATTACACGACATTAGCCTTGCCTTTTTTGCCTTTGCTTATAAATAAAAATATGGGCTTTCAATCTTTCAAATGATTCATTTTTTATTCAACATATTTCAATTTCTGTCTTCAGTGCAAGGAAGGTCGGTCTTCCTTTGCATTGCGCATTGCAGGACAAATAAATCATGTAAGGATATTGATATGCTGATCTGCATACTGTTACCTCCAAGTTAACCTTTCCCTTCAACCATGCAGCAGCGCAAGTTTTTGCTCTTTCTGTATTTTTAGTAGCAGCGGCATGATATGCAGTGGAATTGGAAAAGTGAAATAGTTCACTTACGAGGGAAGTACCCGAGGTGCAACACACCGATTCGGCCGGAATAATTTTTTTCTTCAAGCAAATATATCAAAATGAAAAAGCGAAACTGGATTTTTTCCGACGGGCATCCAAAGTCGCCTGGCAAATGTTTGAATATGATGACCCCTTATGGCCTAATGCATTAGCCGAGGCGGTGAGGAGGGGTACTTTAGGCTAGTAGAATACCATTCGCAAAAAAAATATAAAAATTTTAGTTTTGCACAAAAAGAGCATCGACAATATTTTTTGCATATTTTTTTTGATTTTTTAAAAATATTTGCAGAAAATTTTCTGACTTAAAGCATCCCTGGTGAAAGACGTTCTTGTAATTTCAAATGCATTAGGAGATACGGCGTTATCACATTGAAAAATTAACCTGCCGAGTTTGGAGGCCCGTCGGAGAAAATCCAGTTTCACGTTTTCATTTTTATGTATTTACTAAAAGAAAACAATTATTCCGACCGAATCGGTGTGTTGCACCTCGGGTACTTCCCTCGTTAGAGTTGCACATATGCACGCATGCATGTGCACAGGGTGGTGCAAAAGTAACTGACTATATTTGATAGCATAGATGTAAAATGTAAGGTTGTCAGCTACTTTTGGACCACCCTGTACTGTACGTACGTACGTATGTATTTTAATTTACACAAAATATTCGTGATAGGCCAAATCGCCAAATGCTGTAAATGTGGTGTCGGCGTCGCAGTTTCTAGTTCCTTTTTGTTGGGATTTTACATGCATCAAAAGTGAAATATTTCACTGTACGCCAAATTTGCTAAACTACTTGTCGGAGACAGCGAGATGTACAAAAAATTTAGACCTCGAAATGTGAAATATTGCATTCACCCACTCTGCGTCACCGCAAAGAGACGACGACGACGGCAGACTCGAACGTACCAGAGCTCTTCGTTTTGCTCTTCGTTTTGCATAACGAATTAAATCGTTTTACTGAAATTGATTGAATCGCAAACCTATAGGAACTTAAAGATAAACGGTCGGACTCTGTCTGAATAATTTATCAGTTTTACCTTGGATTTCTAAGAAATATGGAGACGGACATGAGCATTGTGAATGAATGACCCTTGGCTTGGTTTGAAAAGTCACGAACTCTGCATCTGTACTTGTTGCACTGTTGGAGGTTCATTGTTGACAATGTCAAGTCAAGTCGAGTCGAGTCGAGTCGTGATGTAAGGATCAACTGCTCAACTACATATACAAAAGGCGCGTGCGTGGGTTCCGTCATGGTCGCGAATTGAAGCGATTCGCGAGCGCGATTACAAAGACGATGAAAAAATTAGCGAAAAGATTTTCTGCTTCTTTGGTTGGATAAAATGCTGCAAGCATTGCATTGCGTTCCAGGAATTGATCCGTGATCGTGCTGAGCTAGCTACGATAGCCATCTGAAGAACAAGGCAGGAAATGAAATGATTGCAGTTTGTCATTTAGTGCAAATCCGTGCAATTAAAGATCAAGGTGACGATCGTGGTTGACACGCGAGATTTGTTTGTTTTTTGCAATCGATGAAATGAAGAAATGATTGATTGATTGACGGCTAACACATTTATTGGTGTAATTTTTTTTCCGACATTTTGAGGGATATTGCGGAAAAGTTTTTGCGTTTATTTTTTAAGCAGTGAAACACAATTCCTGAAGGAACGAATTTTAAGTTCTTGCAAAAATTCGACTAGATTTTCAAAGACTGTCAGTCATTGATAATTTGCTACGGTTTTTGCAAAATTTACACTCAATTTTGGACATTTTAAACGAAACCATTTCCCTCAAAAGCAATTAATTCGTCGTCTCCGTCCGAGTCCGAATTCGTCAAATTTCGTTTCAAATTTTTTGAGGGTGCAATTTTTCAATCATTTATAATAAATTGAGTGAAAAAATTGGACTGAATGTTGCAAAATTTCACACAACACAGCCCCTAATTGCACTAATTTACAGAATTTGGCATTAAATTTTTTAGTAGCAATTTGTAAGATACAATTTATTTGAATAAAATCTAGTGCTGGGAAAACTGTGCGGGCTGGAAACTATCCCTTGTCAATTAGCTGCTGCTAATTAAACGTGACATGAGTTGACGACTTTATCTACACGAGGAACAACCTTCTGCCCAGCCCAACAACAAGAACCAAGCATTAAACATTGCAGTGCAGTGCAATTAGTGCACAATCCCCATCCACAGCGTGAGGGCGATCTACGTGCATCAAGTCAATTGATGCTCTAATTTTTTAATTGATTGTTGAGCATTGTGCATTTTTTTGCACAGAAGACTTGCTCCCAAGGATTTGCAAACTTCTTCTCCAATGCACAATGCAGCATTAGAAGATCGAGCAATGTGAATGTGAAACACTTGTCTCAAATCTCAACAATAAACATCTCTCAATTTTTTTTTGCACTCTGCTGTCTTCCTCTCCTTCATTGCATTGCATTGCATTGTTGAAAACTTGAGGAAATTATAAAATCATGGTCAACCGATCAAGCAGCTCAGCTCAGCTCAGCCCCAGCAAGGGTATGGGAATGATATTGAGAGTGAGAGTGAGAATTCAACAATTGGCAATGAAAATTTAACATTAGCAACAATTTAGTATTGTTGCAAAGTTAAGTTAATTTTTTATGACTGGCTAGTCCCCCCCCCCCCATCGGGGGGAGGGGGGGGGGGCTTTCGTGGGGCAGCGAGCGCAGCACGTTTACCTTTGGGAGTTTATTTTGCAGAGCAACAATGCAATGCAGTGCAGTGGTTCATTTCCCTTTCAATTTGGCCGTGTTCTCGTGCAACAATGACCCAAAGAATGGCTGGCTGGACTGCTTGCCAGACGACTATAAAAACCAAGAGTGTCAATCAAAAATTAATCAGTTATCATTCCTTGTTCATCTCGACGCTCCACAATTTCAATTTTTTGACTTCCGTCTTCCTCCAAAAAACTCCAAAAACTCTTTCATCATGAACTCCGTGAGTTTCTTTGTTTTGGGTTTTTTTCTGAGTCATTTTTCTGACTTTTTATTGATTCTCAAGTCTTTTTTCGAAATTTATCGCCAAATTTTTGAATTTTCTGAATTTTTGGTTAAAGTTTCCCCGATTTTTTTTGAATATTTGCATTTTCGGTCATCTGTTTGTGTGCTTTTTTTTAGCTAAATTTCGCTCTTTTTCCTTTATTGCAGTTCGTTGTTGTCCTCGCCTTCGTCGCCGTCGCCAACGCTGGATTCCTCGGAAACCCAGCAGTCTACTCTGCCGGCCCAGCTTTCGCAGCCCCCGCTGTGTATGCCGCCCCAGCACCAATTGCCTATGCTGCCCCAGCACCCATCGTCAAAACCGTAAGGCCTCAATTTTCTACTAAGCCATTAGGGTTTTTATATGCCATTTTAAACATAAAACCACCATATCACTGCACAAGGAAAAAATTAATGTTCGAGGCCCAGTACCCTCGTTTTTTTCATACATTACATGAATTCTTGAACCCAAATACTAATCTTTGAGGCCCTGCACCTCGTTTTTTTGTTTCTTTCTCTGCCCTAACTATTTAAGTATGGTTACCAGGTCGCAGCCCCCGCTGTGTATGCCGCCCCAGCACCAATTGCCTATGCTGCCCCAGCACCAATTGCCTACTCCGCCCCAGCACCCATCGTGAAGACCGTAAGGCCTCAATTTAATCCTTAGGGTTTCTTGTTTTTTGCTAAGATTTTGAAGTTGTCCAAGAACCAAGTAATTAATATGTGAGGTCCTGGACACTCGTTTCTGTTGTTCCTTTTAACTACTTAAGTATGGTTACCAGGTCGCTGCCCCCGCTGTTTATGCCGCCCCAGCACCAATTGCCTACTCTGCCCCAGCAGTCGTTAAGACCGTAAGGCCTCATTTTTTTGCACTCACAGTGTTGATTTTTATTTTTAAACATGATGAGATTTTACAAGCAAAATACTAATTTTTGAGGCCCTGCACCTCGTTTTTTTTGTTTCTTTCTCTGCGCTAACTATTTAAGTATGGTTACCAGGTCGCTGCCCCCGCTGTGTATGCCGCCCCAGCACCAATTGCTTATGCTGCCCCAGCTCCATTGCTCACCAAATCTGTAAGTGGAGGCCAACAAAGTTTTTTTCAATCTGTTCAAATTTTTCGTTTTTTAAAGATTTTGAATTTTGTTGAATTTTGAAACTAATTTGTGGAAATTTGTGTTCTATTTTGTTACTTTTTTTGCTGCGACTTAACTCAAAACAAAAGTTTGGTTATCAGGTTGCCCCAGCTGTTGCCACCTACGGCGCAGGCCCAGTCGTCGGCCCAGCCGTCTATGGCGCCGGACCCGTTGCCGCCTACGGTGCAGGCCCAGTCCTCGCCAAGGCCCACCACGGTGGACTCCTCTTTTAAATTATTCAGCCCCGCCCACAACATTAAGCCACACCCACAACATCAAGCCCCACCCAACTTAGAAACAGGAAACTCAGTCATGAATTTCTGAGCTTTCAATTAATTCAATGAAAATCAACCACAATTTGTGTTTCTTTTCTTATTAAAGCTGTTCCGCTGCTACTGTTGGTTTTTGTATTAAATTTTTGTACCGAATTTTGTGCGAAATAAAAAAAAAGACAAGTTTGCAAAAGATGCTCTGCTGAATTTGAATTTATTTCGGAGCAAATCAATACGACCAATTCGGTCGATCTGACCTCTGACCCTACACGATACCCAACATGACCTTTGCCCCTTCAAGCATTCGTCAGATAATTTTTTTTATTCCAGGCTAATTTTGTGACCCCTTCCTTCGACAGGTGCAGGCAATCCAACTCCCAATAATTTTGCGTTAAGTCT
>JAQGCM010002196.1:0-11945 GCA_034699705.1 Hymenaphorura dentifera
CAGGTCAATCGGTCAAAACGTTTTTTTGAAAAAGTTGTTCAAATTGGTTGCATCCTTTATGGATCACCCTGTATGTTTGTTGGGCAGATTGTTTTTTGTTTAGAAAATTGTGATGCCCATTATTCTGCGACCCGCTAAATTTTAGCTCTATTTTTTGATCTTCATCAATTTTTTTGCTTTAAAATTATCAAACCTCCATCGGGTTCCATGCACTCTTTTATGTTTCACGATATGCAAAATCAATAGGAGAAACTGATAAATTCAACCAATTTAATCTGGCCTTGAACCACAATTTTCCCCGCCTGACCTTTTATCACACAATTTAATAATTTTCACCACAAAACAAAAGGAGGTTCTAAGGTTCTATGAATTCACTGTGAATTCTACTAATTACAAAGTCAGTAACAAATCATAATTTCATTGTGAGATAATTCACATTTCACACCAGCCGGCAGTCGCCTCTGTTCTCTTCACAAATGCGTGATTTGGAAAATGTACTTGAGTCACGGAAAATTATCATTTGTTTTGCTTCGCACTTGCTGAGATTCTCACAAACACAATCGTAGAGAAAATACCACAGTTGGATCTTAAGAACGTAGTACAGCACGCATTTACTAAATGATGTTTCGTCTATTATTGCAAGTTGGATGGAATTCATTATTGCATTCATTTTGATGATGTTTGATTGATATCCTTAAGTCACCGATGCAGGTCTCACCAGTCCATCTGCCCTGCTGGCTTCATTGTTTAGTATAATTCGTCAAATCAATTTTATATCATTCCTTGAAGTTGGTCTTTGGGATTTAGAGTTACAACTGAAAAATTCAGGGCTAATTTAGACAACATTGGGAAAATACAAACTACAAGCCAAACAAACATGAAAGCGACAAAATAGTTGCAGAATACTTTTTCGTTTATCTTTTTTATTTCTAATTCTATAACACTGGAATCAGTGATTGTAAGTCGAAACAATTTATTTTTGATGAGAAGAGAAACAACAATTAAAGCAATTCACCGATGGTATTTCAATTTAAAAACCATCCTGCCAGTAAATTCCTTTACAGATTCCAAATTATAGCCAATTTTGCACCCCTCAAGTGTAATTTCACTTGCATAGCTTTCCTCAGCTGAAGCAAAAGAGCGAAGCGGAAACGTTTCCATACATTGATATGTAAGCAATGTGATACTCTCTAATTGTAAATTTTATTTCAAAATTATTTAGCGCTAGAAGAACTATCATCACCATCGCCATCATTTAACCCTTCATCCTCGTTTACACTGAACTGTCTTTGAAGACTTGACGATTTTTTCTTCCATTTGGATGAAAGCGTAAGAATAGCGGCCGCTGAACCCAGACTAGGAAGACCCCGAATTTCATCTTCATCACTTATTTCTTCTGCTCTATCCCTAGGGACGGATTTTTCATTTTCGGTTGTGTAAATACAGCTGCTCGTACTTGGACCATCAGTTCCCTCAGGCAGAGGTGAATTTTGTGTCATCGTCACAGCTGGTTGTGAACTTGTAGATTCGTGTTGATGAAATTCATCAACACGAAGCTCAACTTGACTCGAATCATCCTGGTTTTCTTGGAAAGAAAATTTTTCTTTCATGTCACTCTCTTGAGTTGGTCCTTGATGATGTTGAACTGTCTGAACAGGTGGTGGCGGTGGTGATGGAGGAAAATAATTTTGATCATCAGATGAGTCCGAGTTGAAGGACAAAGAGTGGCCAAGATGCCCGGGTTCAGCTGGAAGAAATGGACTAGGCGGGTAACTCTCTAGCCGCGGATAGAGCGAACTTGCAGAACCTGCTTTCGACCCGTACTTCATGTACATAGCAGTCTTCGAGTTCTTTGGCACAGCCTGCAAATTCGCACACCATGAAATTGAAATTAGACCTTGGAAACTTTTGTACTTTCACTTTCACTAGAGTGAAATGAAAGTTTGGTGAAAGCGAATTCATGATATGCAGACATCGTCGATTGCTCACTTTCAATAAAATACTGAGCAGTCTTGGTTGACGACTTTTGTCCTTGATGATAAGTTTGTCTGAATCAATCGACGATTGAGATCCACCCGTAGAATAATTCGCTTCCAACTTTTGCGCTGCATCTGCTTTAGCCTTTTTTGCTTGTTCTCGAATAAATTTTCTGTCCATCCATCAATCATGTAAATGTTATCTGCAGTTTGCTAATATTATTGTATTTTTGCATTGAGCTTACTTTGCTTTTTTTCTCATACTCTCTTGGGCTTGTGGGTAGTCTTTGATAGCTTCATTCAAATCACCCTTGCTGAGGACAAATAAATTTGCGAACCCTGCTGATCTGTACATGTAAAACAATTGTAGATTTTGATTAGAATGTTTTTGACAGCTATAAGCCCAAGGGTTTGAAGATACAACATTATTTGGACTAGTGCATAGTGAGTGCGCAAAAACGGGACCGGAATCGAATCGGATGTAGAGAAGCGATTTATAAACAGCGTGCAACGGAGCTTGGAAAAATAAATCGGACTGGATTCTTGCGATAGGGAACATCATTTGTTCCGGTTGAATTTTATACCTCACATCAGCCGTCCGTTTGTTCATTCCGCCAATAGCCAGGAGCGCAATTTCTCCGAAAACTGCGCCTTCTTGGAGAGTAGCCAAAATAACACTACCGGTTGACCCTCCGACAACATGGACTTTTCCGGTTTTGACAATGTACATTTCCTTCCCAACTTCTCCCTTTGTTTTTGACAAGTTTAGAATTCCAATTCCAATTCCAATAGCCAAGCCAAAGCCGCCGGAAACAAGAAATCAAATAAATGTAAACTCAGTTCAGTTTCAGTTTGCGAAGCATGATTTCAAACATTTGGGCCAGATTGCCAAAAACAAAAGCCAAAAAGCTAAGCGCAAATCGGACAAATTCAGCAAAACAGTTTGAATTCAAGTAAATTCTACACAAACCGGAAGAATTAGCGAAAAGAGCCGTCTCTCACTAAAACTTCGCTGGAAAAATTAGCACTGCTCAAAACTTTAAGCTCGATTCGAATTTCTATTAAGTATTCCTTAAAAAAACATTTAAAAGTAGTTCTTGACAAGTTCTTACTTTTCGACAAACGAAATCCCCTGGGAGGAAAATGATGGAGCGGAGTTTGACGACCAAATCCCTTAGAAAAGCGACTTCACAATTCTGAAAGAGTTTCACTTTGCTCAGAGTGTCAATGTGAACGTGGAGAGCAATGTCCGCTTGCATTTTTTGTGGCAGTTGTGCTAGGATTTTGGACTCGTCTATAAATCATTCCAACATTTTTTTATTATATCATCCTCCCATAAAAATAGTTGTTTTGGATTAAATTGATCCTTTTCATGTATAATCGGGTGATTAGTCAAGGCGGTACAATTTCTTGGGAACTTCCTCAAAAGAAGCTTATAAAAAATTGCAGTAGCAAGAATAATAATAGCATAAGACCTATTTTTTTGAGCATGCTTCCGACACATGCACGTGAGGATCCTTGCGAAATACAAAGTGCACTTCCTATGATCTTGATAAATTGGGTTGTTCAAAATCATGAATCGATAAGGATTTTTAATATGAAAGCTGAGTTTTGCGAACCCAAAGTTTTCTGCTGTTCCCAAGTATAGCTTAGCCAGGATTTGACTTTGTGTTGAAGGGCCGACGGAATGTCGAATCTTTGCATGTAGTTGTCTGTCGCATAGCAGACTTGTCGATATTCTGTCTGAGTCTTTGTAGCTGTCGCCACAATGTCTCGGATCTATTTGAATGACAACAATCAAAATCTAAAAATAAGACTGTCTCGGATCTTGTTTGAATGACAACAATCAAAATTTGAAAATAAATGAGACTGTCTCGGATCTGTTCTTAATGACAGCAATCAAAATCTGAAAATGAGACTGTCTCGGCTCTATTTGAATGGAAGCAGTCAAAATTTGAAAAATGGGACTTATTTCCTCAGCCAATTTTTTTAATGATGAGCTGCAATTTGTATTGCATATATGTAGTACCTGACCAATCAGCACTGCAAATACAAAAACTCCACTCAACCATGCACAAGTCATAAAAATATATTCAATTTCATTCTCCGGTTTTGGATTCTTGCCAATCGATGCAGCTGTTTTGGTCGCGAAATAGAAGCATTTGATGTACCTGTGTGGTTTCAAATTCGGATTTTAATTAATTCAAGAAAAAATTTTTTTTGCCATTTTGATATGTATGTTTTTACGCATTTCCTTTCCCATCAAATGTCCATTCTGTAGTGTCTATGCCTTCCCATCTCGACAGTGCATAATATGCTGTCGCATTCAAATGAATCATGTAAAGCATGTAAATGAGAGTTCGCGCAATTCTGGCAGTGTGCGGTGAAGACAATATGTTGTCCAAAATCCGGAATAATTCCCAGAATGTTGTCACCTTAAGACAATTGATTTTGTAAGCTTTGTAGAAGAATGAAACACAAAATGAGTTATTTCGTGAGTGCACCTTCAAAAGCCGAGGTAGTCTTAGCCAAGGCGTATTTGTGTAGTAGAAAGTGAAAACCATATCCAAGGGAAAGAGTGCTAGCAGGTCAATCTAATCAAATTAAGAAAATTCTAGTAGTTTGGACCGATCTCTATAAATTTCGTTAACTAATGGAGAATTTTTTGTACAAAAGGTGATGCAGAAATTATGGCATTCAAAAATTCCAAACTTGTTTGTATTCTAGCTTGCCCAAGCTCTCAAGCAATTGATTGGCTTATGCTTGTTTGAGTGAAGTTTACCACAAAATGTCGAGAGAAGATATAAAATTTGAAAGTTTGTTTCCATTGTTTGACCCAAAATCCATGTTGAATGTACTTGGTGTGAGTTTTGAAACCGACAATATCAATCAAATAAATAAAATCAGCAATGCAGTCCATGACAATCCAGGCTGGGAGATTCCGCTCTGTCTGATAAGGGAAGACAACTCTCAAAGGTAAAACCCACGCATTGTAAACAAACCAGAGGGATACCAAAAAGAGCCAAGTTATGTAAAGGTTACCTGCAACAAAACAAAAGACAGGAAAAGAATTTGTAAAGACTTTAGACAGGTAGCTGAATATTTGATGATGGAAGCTTGACTGAACAAAAAAATTTGTTATGCTTGCGTCAAGATTTTGATTCGAACATCATCTCAATCTTAGACTCTTACTTTGTGGATCCAAAACATAGCTGCAGCGAATGACGCGAAAAGTTTTGGAGAGACATTGTAAAATTCCACGTAGAATTCTTCCGGACACGATGGAAAATGCTGGAGAGCGTTGGCGTGATGGATCTTCTGAGGGAGCCGGTGAAAATACCTTCAGCCGTTCGTTCAAGTTAGGCTCAGATGCAGCTGATACGTCTGAAAAGTTTAGAAGTTGAACTTCATGGTGAAACATTCGTTTGTTCTTCCTAAGCTTACGCATAATGTCGTCAGTGAACTTATTATAAATTTTTTATAAGCTGGAATTCTCAATGGAAAACTATTGCAAGTTTGCGTCTTTATTTAGATGAATTCACTCGTAGCGTAAACGTAACCTGAGTCTGATTCTTCGGATGATGGTGTAGGAGGTCTCCGAATTTCTTCTTTGGTTTTCTTGACTCGAGTTGAGAATGCAGAGACGAAGGTCTTAAGGCGAGTTTCGAGCTCAGCAGCTTTTTCTTCATTCAGCCTGAAACGATGACGAAATCAGTCGTATCTCACAAAATTGTTTCAAATTAATAAATGTATTAAATGTTGTAAATGTAAATTATATTTGATTAAGAAAATTCATCATCAACATGAAGTCCGAATTATTCCATGCGAACCCTGACGATAAACTTTGGTTTATTTATGTGATTTCTATAATTTCTTCCGAAAGAAAATGTGTCGTCAAAACTGTTTACATTAAATTGAAATTCAAAAGTTGCTAACTTTTCAAATGATTGCTTGAATGAACAACTAAAACTAAGAGGATGACCATTGGCCAACTAACTAATGAAATCATTAGTGTGTCAAGATTCAAAGATTCAATTGATAAAAGCAGCAGCAAAGCACAAGTGTAGGACCGGAGAAAGGGATCTCAAAATTCATGAATTATTTTCATCTCAGCTTTCACTGGCAAAATTGTGCCAAATTCTTACTGGAAACAATACTAGATAAACAAGCTTTATCATAAGCAAGGAGAATTAATTTTTTTGCTAGGTGATTGATCTATCACCTAGCAAAAAAGTGAATTCTCCTTGATCATAAGTTCACTCATTTTAAATGTACTTCTTGTGCAGTAAACAGAGCGGCAGACATTGTCGCCCCTGTGCAAAAATATATTTCGTTGTGTGATCGAATACTGCATGAATTCACAACTATTTTCATCGAGACTTGAACAAGAGTAGGATCGTATCCAGAAAATCCATAAAATATTCAATGATAATATTTGCTCAGATGCCAAAGATAGATCTCCTTCTATATTCTCCCGTACCTCGATTCTTCACTAAACGCAGTGGATAGCAACTCGCAAAAAGTAGAGCGTCTTCGTTCTAGAAATTTGGACGTTCGTGACTGGAATGAGATGCCAATAGCTTTGGCTCTGGCTTGCTCAATTTCTCCAGGCTCTTGATCGACGCTATCGACACCTCCATCCTCCTGTGACACTGTGACTTGTAAAACATTTCCCGATTTAACCCCACTTCCAGTAGAATCCGTTTTTGAAACATTTTTTAGTTCTAGAGAATTATTTTCTCCTTCCATGCTTTACTATGTTTCGGGATCAGTTCAGTTTAACCCGAAGTTTAAATCAGTTGATCAGTATCACTAAATATGAATATGCCAAGGCATGTGCCACCAAATGTTAACGTTAACGCCTTTTCACGGCACGTGTAGAACTTCCATTGAACTCATGGAAGTATGGTTTTCGTGAAAATTTAATTCTGAGAACTTGAAGTATCTTTATGCGTACAAAATTTAAGCAAAATTATACAATACGATAATTTCGAGTTTTTTTGCCATTCCAAAAGTGTAAGTCTAACTTTTATAGCAGTTCCGCAGGGCTAATGCTTGTGCTTCCACAAAGCGCAGGGTAATACTAGAGAATAGAACGATAAGAAATTGAATGAAAAGAGAAAGCTGGGGATAATTGCCGTGAAACATAGCAAAAATATAATCCAATTTGTCATTTGTGATGACATTGTTTCCTGGCAACAAGTTACGTACGCTGACGAAACCTTACTTCCTCAAAAGCAATCTTCGAGATTACAACATTTAGATTAGATGAAGAACTCAATGTAACATATATTACACACGATACGCGATCCGATTTTGTCTTTGAGTTTGGGTTGTTTGAGAGTTGAGACAGTTGAGAGTCGAGTCGAGTATAGCAGAAACAACTGAACCATATCATCATTCCTCAACTGCACAACATCACCAGTATATTTTCGCCATCACTGTTTACACCTAATTCAATTCATCGATGATTCACCTGCGAAATTTCGTCAAAAATGCTTCAGATTTACTTGCTGCAACTGCACCACAACAGCAACCGCATTACTTTTCTTTGTTAACATGAACCGCGTTGATTCTTACTGATAACATTATTCGATTTGTTTATGACTTATTGAACTGACTCACTAAAAAAGTGTATTATTTTTAAGTTCTAGCTTCAGTTCGAGTTTCGTTTTTGAATTAGTCGAATTCAAATCGAATTAGTGCAGAATCGCAGACTGGACAACACAGAAACTGCAACTCGGATCGCTTCGGTGCTCGGGACTTTCTCTCGGGCAAAGGCATCAATTGAATTTTAAACGTTGTGGATTGCCTTTCATTTGCGTATTGTGACTTTAATTTCCTTGATATTTCTAAATGGGCATTAAACTAGTCTAACTCATTTAATTGCTTCCAGTCCACAACTGCAACCGTATTGTAACTGTGAAATAAACAACGTTTTAATTGCAGAATCTGAAAATTAGCTTACGACGTTGTTTCATATTCTTCGACTTCACCCAGGCACAATCGAAAAACCTCATGAGAGTAGAAGGCGGTTGGCATAGTTGGCAAACACATTTCCAAAATATCATCTTCAGGTTTAACCACCGACTAGACTACTTCCATTTCGAACACATCCTTTGCCAGCGCTGCTTGTCTGCTTTGCGGTTTGAGTTTGGAGTCGCGTGGCATGCAAGACCTCAGTGGACTCAGAATTGAATGAGGTAAAACGAATTAGTTCCGGCCAAAGCGTAGCTAGCTCTCAGTCAGATTTACCGAAACAGACCAGATCGACAAAATGTCAATAACCTTATGACCTATGAGATTCGGACAAACTTTATTAAATTGAAATGCATGCAAATCAAACTCAATTTTGTCAATTATAGCAATTGGTATGCTGCTCTCGATTTAAAAAATTGTAGATAGCAAAACACTGAGGACTAATTTGTAAAAATATGCACAACTTTTGTATAAATTTTGGACATCTAGAAATCTCAAAATGCGACTCAAAAAAAACCATGCGAGTTCTGGAAACTTCTGCCCAGACAATTTCTCCCAATTTTAGGAATTTTGAGTAAATCGGCTTTAGCGGTCCGCTGCTGTGGCGAATCTTTTACAATCTTTAAGGATGCAAGATTTCAGATCGGTCGCAAAAATTCAATCTGAGAATTGACTCGGCGATTCGGATTGACAAAAAATCGGCTGGCTGATTTAGGGGATAATATTATTCTTCGAATTGTGTTGATGCTAGGGGACAGCGCGAACGCCAATCCCCCGCTACCAAAAATAACGCACTCGAGTTATCCACGTTTGGGATAATCGCAGGTGTCAACCCGACCGAGGTGCAATGGAAGGGTCTCATCCTGGGAAAACGGCCTTCCTGATCACCGTACTTCCTGAGCCAGGTAAGTGCTGAATTCAGCTCTGCCCATCTACCCTACCCTCTGCACCTACGCAACCTCAAATCTGCTCTCTCCTTGACATCACAATTCCTCACAACCAACTCACTCAAAATTGACATTCCAACACTTTTCTCAAACACAAGCTTCGGCTCTAGCACAATTTGCATTCACTTTTGCATGATTTTGGATTCAATTGGGTGCAAATCGCATTTTTAATTGGATCAATGGATTGTAATGCTATGGGTGGCCTTAGGACGGGTTGAGTAATTTGTTGGGTGACAGCTTGAGCTTTTGAACTTGGGAATACCGGTAGCCCGAGCCTCCCATTTTCTTTGCACTTTTTGCATTTGCACCATTATTCTTGCTTTAATTCATAACTCCTAGTTGAGGATAAGTGATGAGTATTATAATGAGCAAGCAGTTTGCAATTTAATGTGTTAATTAATGTGGAGTGTGCACTGTGCACATCATAAGTGGAGGCAAAAAAGTCAATTAAAAATTGTGTCAATTGCGGAACTGTGCTAGCTGATATGCAGTATGCGTGGTTGAATTCTTGGCGGAATGGAAGGCCCAAGCGATAACAATATATTTTTCAAAATATTGTTGGCACATATTACATACAGCTTACGGCATGTGCTAAAAAAATGCAGTACTCTCCTTCCTGCTCTCATGCAAACATCACGTCCTATTTTCCATCAAGGATTTTGAATAAATAGGTAACTTTATAAAACAAATTGAAGATCGAAGAAGAAGACAAATATAAAGTAGGGAATTACCTCAACAGTTTTGTCCTAGTTCTGGCCACACACCGACTTAAGGATCCCATTAATAAAACAACGGAAGCAATGACAAACTTGGCATATATTTATTTATTCGCTTACAAAACTAGTTACAAGAATCCGTACTACAGAAATATAAAATAAGATGCTAAAGATTAAGCAGAAATCAAACCTTGCTTGGTCAGTTTGCAAATACTTCATTCAGAAAGAACCAGAGTGAGCCAATAGATTATATTAAAAATTGTAAAAACAGCTGGAAATAAAAATCGAGCCCATCGATCAATTTGTATTAGGAGGAGCTTAGGACTCTGTTCCCCGAGCGGTTCAATCATCATCAGTTTTCTAGTTCGATTTTCGCTCGTTTCTTGACTAATTCTTAGATTATCATTAATATCTACCCGCAAATACATGAGATAACTTACTTCGAAGATGGACAAAATTATAAACGCAAGGCAAACTTCGTTCCAAATATCCAACGCTTTCGTGTAACTCACGGCTGGCACCCCCTGATTGATTCCGTAGATTTGTGTGGACATTGTTAGCAGTGTTGTTACTCCCAAGGACAGTCGAGCTTCCAATGCATTTATTCCTAGCCAAAATGAGAGCCAAGAAATCATGACGGACATTGTTGTCGGGAGATACATGGTGTTCAAATAGTGGCCAAATTGTCGTTTGAACTCCAATTTGATGGCCAAACAAGTGTAAGCACCAGAGTAAGTGTTAAACATTTCGGAACAATTTCCAGTTGAAAACGTTTTGAGTTTAAATCGTGGGAGTTCAATATGTTCTGCAGTATAGAATTGAATCGGACTTGCCCCGAACTCAAATTGCATAATATTTTGAGTGAACGAATAGCTAGAAATTTGAATGAAGCATTGCTGCTTGTCCAGTGGAAAGAATTTGAGATTCATTGGACAGCCAAGGGTGAGAGAGACTCGATTGCTGTACAAAACTGTACCGTTTGGAAAAACTCGAAGAAAAGTATTTCTCGTCAGAGCATCTGGTTGATGGCTATTTTTCTCATTAGTAAAGAACAGATCAGGTGTCCAAAGGCGATTGTTGGCTCCAGGAAATGTTACAGGGTCCGTGTGATTGAATTCTAGTCGAGGGTCGGTCCACGATTGCCAAAAAGTTGTTAGTACAGTGAAATCCATTCTCTCGTCGTTGATATCTTCAATGGAACGGATGAGAAAGTTCACTTTGATTTTCATTGGGCCTGACGCTGTGAAATTACGCGGTGGCATAAGGCCACGATTGTAATTTCCACTTTTTAGAATTTGTTCGACTAATTCATCTGCTCTGAGCATACTGGCAGTATTTACAAAATTCTGAATTTCTAACATTTCGGAACGAGAGATTGGAAAATTAGTCCCACTTAGAATGCTAACGAGGCAGTGACTCGAAAGGAATTTGTAAAACATGATGAAAAGTAAACCTACATCTTCGTTCTGACTTAAATTTTAGGGGATGTCGTAATCATGTATGGCACATGAAGCCAGTTGTTCATAGCGAACATTATTGACTATTTTGTAGAACAAATATTAATCCAAAGAATTGCGTGTTACGCTTTGTTGACAGTTCTTTGCAGAATAGTTCTACCACGAATTCGTCAATCGTACCGTTCTGCTCATTCATCCCAATTACATCATGTAGGCTAGAATTTTGATTAGTTCAGCTTGATATTTCCCCCGTTCTGAATCGACTCAGGGGACAGGAGTTTTCCCAAGATGACATCACAAATCAAACATGGACGATCTAATTGGAGTAGCTAGAGTACGTGGCTATTCATGAGAACAAGAACGAATAAAATAAATATGAGACTTGTCTAAAACTGTGGAAAATGATGTTTAAAATAAACATTCTTTCTACAACTACAACATGTTGTGGTTGGTACGCTTGGTTGTTGGCGAATCCTCGCTTCAGATGAATTCTATTCTATTTTCCATTTGTAAGTATAAGTTACTAATGTGTGTGTGATCGCGAATGTTGAGCAAAGAAAATTCTTATCACGTGAAAATAGCCAAAACAAAAACAGCCCGATTCAAATATAGACAAGTCCGTTGTCTTTGATAAACTATTTTAGTTAAATAAAATTAGCCAAACAAAAATAAAATGATCAAATGATCATTATGTCGCATGCACGTCGTAGACTCAAATGAGCCCCTTGTATGATTTGTCATAGTCGAAAAGAAATGATGATTTTTTGCTCAAATGCAACGAAAAATGCCAAAGCGCAACCGGTCAGAATCCGTCGAAAACTGTAGTAGGAGTTCTCTGGACAAGCTCGGAATACGAAACACAATTTGGAT
>JAQGCM010002197.1:0-11935 GCA_034699705.1 Hymenaphorura dentifera
ACTGCTTTTCCGATTCCGGTTCCGTTCCGACTTCCGACGGAACGGAACGGAATGGTTCCGTTCCGATAGGAACACTAATGATGGTTGAATTTGGATTGTGATAAAAATTTGTTTATCGGATAAATAATTTTGGGCAGTTGATAGGCGTTACCTGGGAGTAATTGTTGTCAAGGCCAACCAGATGTGATCGGCACTTTTGTCACAACAAAGATTGAATGAGAAGGATTTTACGTCAACCCTATACATAAAATTGTATTTTCCTCATACCATGAAAAAACAATTTAGTTGTGTTTGTTTGCCTACAATGCACAAAATTAATTCTTGTGCGAAAAAAATATATGTACCCAGCTTTGTACTACTAAAGTGTCTGTTTATTTTTTTTGCTTGCAATTATCTGATGCCTGATACTACTAAACTTCTCGAAAAATATGTGTACGGGACACTTAAGGTACAAGAATTGATGACTGAACTTCTTGTTCACAATGAATTATGAAACTTATTCTAAAATTTCTCCTACAAAGAGAAAGGAAGTGATCGAAACTAGAGAAAGTCTAAAGTATTTGGTTGCAGTCGTGCAGATTACTTACGATAACATAGTTCAGTGTGAAAGGCATAACAAATTGGAGATAGGTTGTCAAATAAAGAACAATGCGTTTGTAACATGAAATATGTACCACTGTAACAAAAGATAGAAAGCAGGCAAATGACACCGTCAATCACAACAATATTCTGAACCGGGCAAAAGTACAATTTTGTTGAAAAATCACAAAAGGTCAGTCGTGGCTCAGCGCAGTCTCTGAAATATTTTTTTTTAAATTTATTAATTACTTGTAGTGAACTAAAGTGAACTACTAAGAATGTTTAGAAGCTGCACTCACTCTATCTGCATCTGTTATCCTCCAGGTACAAATTTATAAGCTTTCTCAGCGTCCATTTTTTGAATCATGCATTTAAGTCTTAATTCTTCTTCGGCAGCCAATTGCTTGTATTGCTTGTACGCCACAAAATCATCTTCTGCTGGGTCCTTGTATCTGTTCCAAGTTCCAATTGATTTAGAATTTAGAGCTAACATATTTCGTAACTCACGCAAAACTATTTGTGCAATTAAAAAAGAACTACAAAAACTTAGCCTACTATTTCAACTTACTGTTCTGCATTCTCTGATGACTTGTTCGCTTTCTTAAAGATCGCATTTTTGATCTTCGGCGTCCAAATTAGGTCGTCTAATTTACTTATACACGCTTCTGCGGCTTGACTAGTTTCAAAGCCCACTGGCTGGTCCGGCTCTCCTAAAAGGTTAGAATGAATTAAAGTTTTAATCTGACAGCTGACACGACGACGACGAGCTGACAGACAGTGCGTATAAAAACCGAACTTTATTTGAAATTCAACAATTCAAATTGATTGAACATGGTGTTCTAACGGACCAATTAAATTACAAACATTGCAAATAAAATCAAGGCAATCAAAATTTTATAGTAATCAATCATGAGTACACTAACCTTGAGATGGATTCGTTCCATTGCTGCCGCCAGCGCTATTACGTTCCGAATATTTAGTAATCTCGGCCTGCAGAAAAGTATCGGAGACAAGTCGCGCTTCTTGACTGAATGGGGGATTCATTGTTTCTCTTGTACACTGTAGGTAGTCAACAATGAGTGCGGAGTCGCGCTCAACAATCGGTACAACAATAATTAAATTCAGCAATTAAAACCAAAATTGTGGTCTGTCAGTCAGTCAGTAGTCAGTAGTCAGTGTTACTTCTAGTCTCAGAAACTTGTGTGAGTTGCTCCTGCTCCTTCGTCCTGCACGTTGCGTTGTCGTCTGCCGTTGCGGTTAGTCGTTAACATTTTTTTTCCCACCGACACCACGGCAAAGTCTCAACAGCAAGGAGTAAAATGAGGCACTGTGAGAAAAAATCTCAAAATACACAAAAATTTTAGTTTGACACTTGAATGAAACGATCTGCTTTTTTCTTATTCATTCGACAAACTTTACAAATAACGCAACGTATCAAAAATTGGCAAAATCAGCGCTGAAGTCTTTAAAAATTATAAATAATTGCATTTCCAGCAGTAGTAATCAAGCAGTTACGTAAAGAAACAAGACAATTAATTGCAACAATGAAAAAAGTTTGTTTTGCTTATTACCCTTTCCACATTTTACAAAAACGACCATATTTGGTTGACAATATTTGACGCTGGGCTGTGCACACTTTTCAGGATTTTGCTGATTCATATCAGTGCTACTTTCATTTGCTACGCCTTCACTGAAAAACTTTCCAGAGCGAATAGAATCACGGAAAATCGGACTGCTCAAAATCTTATTTAGCTCGCCCTTTCGCCTTAAAACAAAGATCTTCGAACGACAGATTCAACAATTGATTGTTATTATTATTGAATTATTGAACTGAACTGAACTGAACTGATTGTCATTCAATCGTTGAGAGCCATTACTCTACTGCCATTATTGGGTAGAAACTGAGCCAAAGTTCCTGTAGTATCCACATGCCCATGATACCAAACTTGACTTCTGGCATTGTCCAGCTTCTCTAGGAATCTATTGGCTTCATTTTCCGTAATGAAATTGAAAACATAAGGTCGTCCTTCGTGTTCTTGGAAAGGATTGGACGGCTGGAGTTCAACAGCAGTTTTTCCAGTAACTTTCACTTTCAAGCAAGAAGTTAGCTTAACGATTGAATCTGATTGAAGTTCGTCAACGACCCTTGATGGAGAAAGCCATGAGCCAGCATTGCTCTACATTATTAAATTTAACATCATGATTGCAGAGTTCAACAATAACTACTACAAAAAATTCTACTCGAGTTGAAAACTCAAGCATAAACTCAAACGTTTCGAGCTCACGTTGGTTTTGCTTATGTTTAAGATGCATTTTACGGTTGCGCAAATAAAATTTTCCAGACGCCAAAAACTACACAATTCGAAAACACAAATAGCAAGAACAAAGCAAAATCCATATAGCTACGGGCAGGCCAAGAGCCGACCAACAATCTCTCGCAGCATTCTAAAGAACAAGACAGTAAAAAATATGCTGGACTTGGTTAGCAAGTTCTTCTGCGCTGGTCCCAAATCCTATATGCGAATGTGACAACGATCCGAAAAACGATTTTGGCAAAAATAAAATTCTAGAATGCCTTCCAGAGCACTTTGACCATTCATTTTTATTTAATTTATGCATTGTTACCGCAAATGCTTTGTCAGTATTTCGAGACTATGAATGAATGCACTTAATAAAGTTGGACGAAATACAGATGTGTGTGCTTAGACTAAATATATATGATCAAGCGATTGTGTTATAAAAATGTATCAATATTTTCCCTTGTTTCACTTAAAAATTGACGGTTTTGGCATTTATTTAGGAACAGTGTTGCTTCTGGAAAAAACTTGTGAGGATGCGGACGCATCACTGGTTCTTCTGGCATCTGCGAAGGATGGAGAACGCTTCCGTACTGGTTGTCGATAAAATCTGTCGTATGGTTCCGTGTCACTTTCGTCAGATCTCTCTAGAAATTTCTCCACCTGCAAATAATCATAATTATAAAAAGACTGTTTGATTTTTCAGGCTCCTAGAATATGTAATCCTGCATGATAAATGTTACTTTTGTTAGTCTTTGTTTGAATCTTTGTTGTGCGCTTGTGTACTCAGCTAAAAGGCGTGCAAATCTTGTCTGGAGTATGTCCAGATTGGATTCTGAAACAAAGAACAAGGTTTGTTCGTCTGTGAAGTACAAATAAAGTAAATTCGAAAATTTCACCTAATTTTTCAACTTTTTCACTTGTGGATAGCTTAGCTTTCATCTCTCGTTCCAGAGCCTCTTCGTCGATGAGATTATCTTTCTGAAGAAGTTGTTTACCTCGCTCCATCAGATTTTCACGGGCTTCTGGATATTCCTGAAAGTCGTGAAAGTGAAAGGAAAATAAATACTGGCCTGCAACTCTTGAGCAACATATTTAAGCAAATGACAACATAAAAAAAGATACGGGTACAATCTTGACTAATTACATACTTGTAAGGCATCCCACAGATCATCTTTTGACAAGCAAAACAAATCCGAGTAGCCGAGACTTCTCACATTTGCCGTTCTCCTGTTTCCAGTCTTATTTCCAGCAATGTTAAGAATGCTGACCTTGAGGAAAGGAAAAGCGAATAGCCTTAGAAGTTATTACAGTTTTAGCATGAATTTCGAAAATAAGCTGATCGATATCAATATTAAAATTAAAATTGATAATGCTTGCTTAATTACCTCTCCAAACACAGCCCCTCCTCCTAATGTCACAAACACAGTTTTGCCGTCATCCCCAACTACACTTACTTTACCCCTTTTGACAATGTACATTTCTCGGCCAACATCTCCTTTGCGACAAATGTAATCACCGGGACTGAATACCTGCGGCATCAATAACATTCTTAGCTTTAGCGATACCGAATAATTTGTACCAATTACCAATACATATATTTGCTCCTGACCTGAAGTTTCAATTTCAGCACCAATTCAGACAGAAGACCAGCTTCACAATCTTGGAAAACTCGAACTTGTTTTAGTGTATCCAAGTGGACATGAATTGCAATTTCAGCTTTCAGTTTGTCAGGAAGTGCTCCCAAAATCTTTTCAATTCATTTAATTTCGCAGAATTAAATTGATATAATGTCAAATTTACTATTAGACTTTTGCGGACCTTATTTTCATCCAAAGATTGCTTTTCAGACCTCAGATAGTCAAACCATTTGATGACACGTTTTTCCAAGTCTTTGGAAACTTTGCGAAATTCCATGTATTGTTTGATTGAGTCCATTTTTTCTTGAAATTCTGCACGTGATGCGTTCATGTGTGTAATCATGCTCCCGATATTTCCGACAATCGTAGCAAATATGAGTACACCAACTAGAAAATCGGCCATTACAAAAACATATTCGACATCCTTTTCCGGCTGTGGAGTCTCTCCAATTGTTGTCAGTGTCAATGTGGACCAGTAAAAACTGCAAATTCAATCAAATTCAAAATGCTTTACGTTTTCTCTGATTAATTCCATTTTTCCTTAAAACTTCAAGAACGCCATGCATGCAAACCTGTAAATATACTGATGAGCAAGGGATCCGGCTGAAATGTTTCGATAGACCCAACTATCCGTACCAAATCCTATGGCATAACTTATACCAAAATAAAAACAAGCATTCCAGTGAATGATGATAAGAATATAAAGGATGACACGACTAATTCTAAATGCATTCGGGAAATTGGTCCTAGACTCAGTTTTTTGGAAAAACTCATTCATTCGATAAAAACGAAAAAGACGATTCAGACGCCAAATGACTGGACAAGGAACTTGGATGTGGCACTTTTCTGGGAAGGCAAAGTAAGCCAAGTCAGTCGGTAGTAAACTAATGATGTCCAGTTTGAAATAGATAGAGCGGAAATAGTTCAGTCGCAGTTTGGCTAAATCCTTGACCATCATTCCTTCCTCCAAGTATCCTGGAATTGATTGAAATCATTTTATAACCAAACTTTGATACACCTAGTTTGTATTCATTGTTCGTACCTTGATGAGCATGTATAAAAGAATCTAGAATATAAATTAAATCCGCTCCGTAGTCAAGCATAAACCAAATGCCAGGAACCAGGTTTTGCATATCCCAAAATGTTGCCCGCCCGACCACAAAAATCAGGTTGTACAGGACAGTTAAAGTCACTACGCCAATCCACTGAAAAATAGTTGCAAGATTTTTAAAGTACAACCAAGATGTTAAACTCTTTTTAATAGTTTTTGGGCTCTCACTCTGTAATGGCAAGGCCTAGAAGCATCAATTGCTAGTTTTTGTCTAAAAACTGCTTTTCTTTTATCCCATTTTGTACGATCAGGTCGACTTCCAGACCTTTGACTCTCACCTTCACTTCCACTTGCATTCCATCCTGGAGCAAATTTTTCTAAAAATGAATCTGGTCGTTCAGCAGGTTTGGGAGCAGTCTTGTTGTTTGCCCATTGGCGGATATTCTAGAAAATCAGTTCTTGCACATGAAATTAATGAGCATGATTAAAATTGCTGTTAAGAAAACGATTACCTGAAATGCCAAGACGAGATTTAAAAATCTCCGAGGAGGAGGAGGTGGATCTGGACCTTTGGAAAATGCTGGGGATGGCATATCCCGCATATCTGCAGCATTGTCGATTCTAACAATTTCTGAACAGACATCTTCCTGGAGTGAAGGATGAGAGCTCGTCGAATATAAACTCTTCCCATCTTGTGCAGTTGATTCCTGATTCGCTCTGACCCCAGGAGTCGAACACCTTCTTAGTTTATCTGGATCAGCACAGGCGGTCAAATTGGGAGTAATCAAACTCACCACAGTCACAACTTCACTTTCACCACCATTTTGGCAATTTTCTGGATTTCCATCCGATTGGGCACTGTACTTGCGTTTCTGGCTCTGTTGCTTTAATAATGACGATTCATCGAAAGAGAGACGTGGTCGACTTCTTGGAGAAATATTTGTTCCACTAGCGAGGGAAGACATGGACGAAAGACGCGTTGGCGTAAGAAGTCGGTCGTCCACCGGAACTTCTAGAGTTACCGTATTACTCGTCATTATTCTTAAGTTTGGACTCAATTTAAAATTTAAAAATCACAAACTATCCCCGAGGGTGGGAATGATTAAAAAAATATCTGAAGAATAGAATGTGTAATACACATTGTATTCAAAATAAATAAAAAATTTTGCCCTGAACTACTACAAAATCGGCATATTGGAGGACCTCGTTCCGGAAGGAATAAATTCCGGAATCGACGACCGTAGGAATGGGACTGAGCTGAAACATTTTCTCCGTACTAGCTCCTGCGGCCCAGCATCTAATGAAGAGTGCAAAAATTGTGCAATAAATTTTGCCTCTTGTATGGCAATAGCGTGATCGGAGAGAAAGAAAAGAGAAAGGATTGAATTGCAAGACCTTAGGGAAACTCAATTTAAGTCTGGCTTTCCCTGAGATGATGGAAAGTATGGAAACTATGATGTAATTTGAGAAATGGAACTTACATGACTGACTATAGACGTCGAGATAAAAATTGATTCAAGTCAAGAAATTAATTGGCCCATTAGATGTAGATTGTCCTGGATGTGCAGACTCCACGTCACGGTTCTCCGTAATATTTCGCATGATTCCAACTTGTGCTAAGCTATACAATTTCCGATGCATGCCGTGCTCAATCGGTATATCTCCATTTCAATAATTAGTTGCAATCCGAGTCGTTTGTCTTTATATTTCTCATGACCCAAGTCTACCTGGGGAATTCTTCAGTTTCTAAACATTCACACTGCACGCTAGGGCAATGGTTGGAGACGTAGAACAACGCAGAAATGTCAAACAGTTTCAATTTCAAGAATCAATTTTTATGAAAAAAATAGCCAACTTAATGTTCTGTATAAAAGATTTTTAAAGATATGTCCTAATAACCAATCCAGAGATATTTACTGGCCCGGTTAAGTACCGGGTCCCGGTGTGCAGTCGTGCGGTCAGTTTTCATGGACTAATAAAAGTGAAATGATGAAAAGAAAGGATGCATTGATTTGTGTGGAAATTTGGCAGGAAAGTATAGCATATATTTTGTCAACCGATGATACCGACCAATGCTCTGTGGACAAAGTAGCAGTAGTACGCAGTACAAACGGATAGATTACATTTCCTTCAGATAGTTTTGAAAGGTTGAAGAGTAGTCGACTTATTCGAAATTGAAATCGTTGTCAGTCATGAGCCAGTTGAGTATCAGGATATGGAAGGGATGCTAGCAACAATTGTATAGATATTGAAGTATGTGTGTCAAGCACTACGCCCTCATCAATCAAAAAATGGGAATCGATCCTCAGAATAATCTATTTAGTCAAGAGAAGCTGACTTTTTCACTTTCCAACTTATTTGTCTTCAACTCTATCGAATCGATTTGGACTTAATTGCCTAGTTCATGTTTTCATTTTGATATTGTGATTGTGGCTCTGCTCTGGCTCCACTCTTCTAGCCATTCGACATGCACTACAAATCATACGGCGATATTCTATTAGTAGGCCATTGGACTTAATCTTGCTTGGCTCATCCGCGTGATCTACGTGTTGCATTACGAGATGACTACATTTCTTGGCAAAATCACGGGTCACTTGAGTCATTGGCTTGATTTCGTGACATTTGAGTGAGAAGTGCAGAGAAATATTGCAAAATAGAATAGACTGACCTTATGCGATTTTAAAATTTGCTGGAAGGCTAACATTTACAAGCTCAAAATCGTGTAAGATGTTTGCAGCAATGATTTGGGCTTTGCGAATGTTAATGCTGCCGGACTTGTAATCATTCCATTAATGACAGTAGCAAGCAGTAGTGCAAACAAAATTAATGTCGTTTTCACCTTGTGCAAAGACAGTCAAGTTTGAAGTAGAGACAGACCTAAAAAAAAGTGCGTTGAATGCTATTCTCAATTCTGAAATATTTTAAATGATTTGTCGTGCTGGAGAGTATATGTCTCGCAAACAGAAAGTAAATATTTATGGAGTATTCTTGAATTTTTACTAGAGAGAAACTTAGAATTACGCATATATTTAGCGTCAAACCGTGGTTTTAAGCAATATTTACAAGCGTAAGCTCAATAAGAAACGTTAGTTGCAACTCAGTTTGTAGAATAACTGCTGCCAGCTGCACACAGAAGTGATTATTGGGTAAACAAAAATACTGCTGCTAGCAATTTGCGGATTCACAAGCAAACGCACGATGAATGGAAATAAATAAATAAATTTGTGTGTTTCCTTAATGTATTGTAGTTTTTATTTTGGTTTCTGATTTATATCAGACAATAACTTCAGCTTAAAAAGTAAAAGCAGTTTAACAATAAAATATCAATATTAGGCACAGAGATAAACATAAAATGCTTCCGATTTTAAGTACACTCTTCCGGTGCAATATAACAAGAATATCTGGATGGATCAAGATCTAGATTGACTGACTAGTGCGAAAGATAGGCACGGTCTACAAGTCTGCTTGTCTACTTCGTTGCAGTTTATTTTGTCCAGAAGAATAAAAATTATACATGGTTTTAGTACCTATTAAGTCTAATTTCTGGATCAAGTTAACTGCCGAGAAAAATGAAAGTCCTACAGCTAGCACAGCTGGTTTTGACATTCTCACTGTCACAACTAACTAAAACCAAACGATTCCATGGACTTTAAAATATTCTAATCTCAATTCCTGCAAGTAATAACAGCGTTGAATTGTTGAGGAGATAATGTAAACCCTGGGACAGGATCAGCAGTCGGACTAAGGTGCCCAGGAACAGTTTCGAACAGAAAATTTTGCATGAGTGTTGTGAAGTAGATGAATAGTGACATTCGAGCTAAAGATTCTCCTAAGCAGATTCGCTTTCCAACTCCAAATGGAATTAAATGGTCATCCTTCAGAATATTTCCGTCCGAGTCCAAAAATCTCTCTGGACGAAAATTTTCAGGATCACCCCAATGGCTTTTGTTCGTGTGAATAGAGTACAAGTTAAGAAACACCATGGTGTCCTGCAATCAATTTTCCCAGGCCATTAGTTTTGCAAGTTAGTAATTGAGACAATGAACTACGCAAAAAATAAATTCCCATACCTTTTTTATTTTGTAATTCCGAAGTGAAACATCTTTTGTAAGCTTGTGAGGAGGCGTAAATGGAGCTATATTGGAAATTCTTTGCACTTCCATCAGAACTGCTTCGGTGTATGGAAGTCTAAAAAATAGGTCAAGAAAAACAGAAATATGATCCTCCCGAAAAACGTTGTTTTTAAAACAGCAGCAAAATCATAGTACACTATATACAATTCTAGAAAATTACTTCGGTCTATCGTCAAGTCTAGGTGCCCTACTCTTCCCTACGACGTTTTGGATTTCATCTTGAACTTTGGCCTGGAGGTGAGGATATAGTATCATGTAGAGGATAGCGAAACTCAATGTGTTGCTCGTGGTTTCAGATCCAGCCATGAACAAATCGACACAAAGAACCACAAGTTGATCCTCTGAATTTCAGAACAGTTACAAAATTTTAAGAACAGCGCCAACACAATTTCAAAATAAATCACTGATAACATAATTTTGAATTAATTGACCCACCTGTAAAGAGGGAATTTACGCTGCCCTTCTCTATCTCTTGTAAATAAATGTCCAGAAAATCGTGGCTAGACCCGAATGTCTTACTTTCCTTATGCTCTTGAATTCCACTCTGAAATTTAAAAAAAAACGTCATGGAGTTAAGCAAAGAGAATTCATGTAATGTTGAGTAAATTCTAGGGCTCTAGAACTCCTCAATAGTCAATCACCTAGCTAGCATTACGTGAATTCTCCTCGAGTCAACCTTACCGAAAAAAAACTTGTAAATTACTAAAGAATTCCAATTCCAAAGTATCAGATTTATAAATTGCCTTACCCGAATAAAATTTTGAATGGCTTTGTACGCCTTCAATTGTTCAGTTTCTCCAACCAAATTCCGAGCTACTTTTCGAAGTATGGGGAATATATTCGCAATTCCACCACCAATGCTTCCACTCTTGAAGAGAGAGTATAAAATCTTCATGAGCTGGTTCAATTTCTCATCATCGTGATCATATCGCTGCCCGGCAATCATTGTCCAGAGTACATTCATAAAAGACAAATTGAAAAAATTGAGCATCGGTAGAACTATTTGATGACCATCCCCCATATTCTGGCGCATTCTTCTCATTAATTCGTTTAATTCTTCATAAATTATGAGTTCCATGGAGTCCTGTTTCCCAAAACCAACATCTCGTAGGTTGCGAACAGTAAATCGCCGTTGTTCTTTCCATGGCTCACCCTCCAAAAACATTACACCTAGAACAGGAACAGATGTGCATATTTTCAAAATCACATAAATTAAAAGCTATTCAAATAATTTCTCTGAAAAAAAAATTAATAGGAAAGATAGGATTTTATATAACCTGCTCCTACCTGTCTAAAATCTGTGGTTAAGGAAGGATTCTTGAAAAACTTACCCCTTCAAACACTTGCAAATTATTTGTAGGACTCGGGAAATGCCAGGGGGTACATTTCCATGGTTAAAAAATCCCAGGGGGTACATTTCCACGGTTAAAGCAGGTTAAAACCTTTACCAAAAAATACGGGTGAATGATCATATTTTCATTGGCTTTTGTAATTTTGTAACCAACGAGGACATTTCAGGCAACACAACTGACGACACAATTCTAACCAACCTAAATGTTTATCTCTGCTATTTGCATTGCAAACTTTCCTTAGACAAAAACTTGACAAATAATAAATTCCTATTTAAATCGGCATTTGTGCAAAGTAATTGTTGAAATATTAAAATTATTACCCAGCCTTTTATTGAATGACCGAACCTCAAGTGCCTCATTCCAAGGCCTTCCTGCCCATTCTTCCTTGTGCATTGTCTCTTGCAAGGCTTCATAACTGCTTAGAACCACTGGAATTAGAAATACGTGCGTATTTACAGATTTACTTTACAATTTCTCATCCCATTTAATTTTAGTCATGTCCGGAATAAAAATATTTCCATTCTGGTACCTATGTCTTCAGATCCAAATCGAACTGTCATTATATCTCCATACTTTTTGGCCAGTTCATCGAGGGCTTTGTAAGAGTGTTTGGAATCAATCATTGCCATTTGCAACAAATTCCCAACGATTGGGAAAACATTCGGTCCTGCAAAATACATGCAAAACTTATTTAAAATTTCATTCAAGAATTATCATTAGTTAATTTTTAATCAAAAAATATGTGGTTTGCAAGTTTGCATTCTGGATCTAGCTCTGGCTCGAGCACCGAGTAGAAGATAAACAATATGATACTCCGAAGATTGCCCCCCGAAGATTGCCCCCCGACATGATTGCCCCCCGAAAATTGCCCCCCGAAGGTTGC
>JAQGCM010002198.1:0-11927 GCA_034699705.1 Hymenaphorura dentifera
TCCTATATCCTATGTTAGATGTATGTACATTATTTAATTGAGCCTAGTGAGAACGAGCTTGCCCTTTCCACTTTTTTAAGAGTCCCAAATATAACGACGATTGACTCAATTATGTATTAACAAGACTAATCTCAACTCTGCTAATTCAGACTCAGCCTACTACCTCTTCATCATCATCTCTGTTTGGACCATGATACTCTGCTGAAACAAATATAATACCAACTGCAATGAGTTTACAACTGATTCTAGGATATGTGTTACTTAACGAGATACTGGCACATATCCAGTTTCACTTTTTGAACTGTATGAACACTAAAAGAGACACTGGTGTTCTTAATAGTGCGGAAAAAATAGCACCCTACGCCTTCTAAATTGTACAATGCACGAGTCTACATGATGGTCGTGTGAATTAGGCAAGCAGCGCATCCGTCCAATTCCAATTTTTCTAAGTAAGAAATCCAAAATTCAAAACCCATGTTGACAGCAGTCCATAAGTTGCTAATTATAAATATTGGCGTTACATCATTAAAATCAGATTGCAGATTAACCAACTCAGAAAATTTATCAGTAAGCAACTCCTAGAACACCAAAGGCCTTGATATTCTCGGTTTCCTTTCCAGTTCCGAGCGACCTTTTTTGCACTCTTGTAAAGATATTTCTAGACACCTACGAGGAGTAGAGAAGAATTGAATGTGTAAAATATGAGTATGTGCCAGAAATCATATGTACGACTCAGATCATCACAGCTCAAATTCCGAAGTCATTACGATGGATTACCTTTCCAAGAACAGAAATTCTCTAAAAGAGCTAGAAACGCCCATTCATACCATCCATCACCAGTTAGTTACAAAACAAAATACATACACCGCGCATTGCTGGCATCAGTTTTATGTATTGGTCGGTGCATAGCCAAAATATAACTAAAACAGTAAAGAAACCGAACCGTATGCATGAAAACTTCAAGCCTATAACTTTCATGGTTAGATATCTGCATCTAGGACTAGGACTAAATAATCTTACTAAATTATCAGGACAAGTCAATGACATTATCAACTGAATTATTCTACAAAACTGTTGGAGCAAATGAAAGAACCGGATGTGACACAAAACCTTTTGGCAATTCGACCAATCGTTGCTCTCAAAAATTAAAAAAAAAAATCAGTAGCCGACCTTAGGCTCCATGAAATTATCGACTTCGATAGTGAAATTTATAAGATTATAAGAAGCTTCTGCAGACGACTGGTTTTAATGAACCCATTTAACAATGAAGAACGGACCAGTGTAGAAATAACACAAATGTTCCGATACAGTCCTTTACTACGATTACCTATCACATTTTCGTTTAACACTCTAACCTAGCACGACAGTTTTATAACTTACAATTCCGGATGTCCGAAATAAAGACGGCAAGTCCTCGCATCCCATCTCCACGAGCAGCAGGCATCTTGAGATTGTCTTGTCCTTTGTGACGGTCGGTGGTCTCGGTAGTTTAGTTCTGAGGAATGAATAAAATAAACGAACTCTTGAAGGAGTGAAGCGGAATAAGCTGTTAATTATTTTAATGGTTTCATGGGCTCTTGGCGCTTTTCAACTCACATTTTCTACAAATCCAACTTTTTTAGCGTTCTATATTTTTACTATTGACTGTTAGGAAACGAATGAATATTAAAACCTACTTAGCCTACAACGTAACTATTCCATACGCTTCCTTACTTTTGATTGAGAACCAATCGGGTGAATTGGTGTTTGCAAATTTCCAGCAGAGTCCCTAGCGCAATGATAGCTTTACTTTTATGGTTTTAAAGCTAACCTAGCGTAGCCTGGCAACAATGACTGTTAAGCAGTACTCGGAAGCGTACGACACACACACTAGTCTAACCTCTAACGCCAAATGTCATTGAATGACACTAATGACAGTTGGGACATATTCTTAATATTCTATCATGAGTCACAAGTCAAGCCTTGGGTGGGGACTTGAAAAATAACGTTGACAAGTGACAACTAAGCTCGTCTGCCGTACGAGTGAGCTCAAGCAACGACTACAAAATAAATTGAATCAGAAATCAGACTCTTACCTTTTTATGACAATACGAAGTCAGTTGAAGCAGATCAATTGATTGACAATTAATTGTTGCTCCGTGCGTTGGTTTGGGTGTTTGGGGATCGGTGCGTCCGTGACTGACCGAGCGAGGGAGTGAATTGAGGTTTGGATTGACCTTTGAATATTTTGACGGGAGTTTGTGCAAAATTTGTTGGGCACCGAGTGCCAAAGTGACTGACTGGGTTGTGTGTGTGGTGTTGGCCAAAGAGTGCGGTCGGTGTTTGAGTCTTTGTGGATTTGAGAGGATGCGGATTGCGGATGGAATGAATGAATAGAAAAATCGACCACAGGTTTTGCTTCAGTTTTCTGCCTGCCTTGCTTGCGTGGCTTCAATTTTTAACTCTTCTTCTAGGCCGATCCGCCCCATCCCTACAACCCGTCAAAATCACAAAACATTATTCCGTCCACTTTTCTCTTCATCTACACCCAGAAACGAATGAGAACTCACAAAATTGTAGGGAAGGGCACCGACAAGCGCATGTGTTCCTGCAAAACACACCTACTCACCAAAACTACCAAATTTAAAAACGGAGCACAAATTTCATCACGCTCCCCCACCGCACACCGGCTCACTTTGCCACGAGTGAGCACTGAGCACTGGAGCACAAGGACAAGACTCGGCGTAGGTCATAGGTCATAGGTCACGTCTATCGGGAATTCGCTGGTTACATATTGGCTGGTCGATCGGGGTCGAGCTCGAGGTATGTCGGAGAGTACATGTACTTGCCATGTTTTGGAATGTAGACATACAACATAATATGTTGTATGTCTACATATTATATTATATTATAATATTATTTCAGTTGTAGTTATTATAATTATAATGTGTGCTGTTGTTTTCGTTTCAGATAGAGGGTCGATGGTCGGTCGCTGGCCAAACCTCATAAATAGTTAGTTACTGCTAATTTGCTCTTGTGAGCAATTTTGGGGTTCGACAAGGATAATGTCAGCAAAATGGTTGTCCATCTGTTCAGCCATCACAGAAGATGCTTTTGGAGCAATTGTGAAACAAGTCGTGGAGACACTCATCGTATGTGGTTCGGTCAGACTAAAAGGGATCGTCACTCATTCCAAACTTCCGTTGAAACACGTGAGTGCAGACAAAGTTTTGAGTGCAAGTTTTGATAGAATTGAGTTTAATTCACGACATGCTGATGAATTTTTAATGTGGTGTTTTGTGATGTACGATTCAGGTTAAATCAGCATTAAAAATACTTTTCCAACACAATCTAATCATATTTGAGGCAAATGAAAGATTTTGTGATCCGTTCTACGAGCTGAATGGGGATGCAATTTTATTCCTTTCTCGGGTCCCACAGTAAGATTTGCCAATTTATTTTATGTTGAATCTAAATTAGCACTTAGTACCTGAGTGTTGCAGAGTTTAGTTGGCCGTCTACATCTTTTTGAAATGTGTATGATTTACAGGTTCTTGGCTTCAGTTGAAGATGCTTTGGGGCCAGATGCTCGTAAAATTGTGGATGAAGTTGCTCGTGCAGGACAAGTAACAATTTCCAAGTTATACTACGCACTTGGTTACAAGTTCAAAAAAGAAAATGAAAGTGCGAGTGACAATGCTCTGTTTGAACGACTAGTCGCCTACCGGAATGCACTGAGACGAACAGTTGAGAGGAAATATGTCTGTCTGTGCCCAAGAGTTATTTCTGAACCGTCGGACCATGTTCCAAAATTTGAGTCAATTGAAACTGACAGAGCCCATATTCCCCAAGTAGACTTGAGACTTTTGTGTGATAAACTAGTGAAGAAAGACTCAAACCTCGACAGCCTACCTGATGCCTCTACTTTCTGGAAGATAAATGACGATCAGTTTCGTTCGGAATTCAAAAATGAAATACTTATAGAAGCTGTTAATCGTAAATTTAGAAAATTTCTTGAACCTGCTGTTTTCCGTGCACTTTTGGAGCTTGGAACTAAGGATACGCTCTTCCCCTGCATATCTGCAGCAGTGCCTGTACTTGACGTACATCAGCGTTTGACAAAGACACTTGCTGCACCCCCGACACTCGAAAGAGTTAAAGAACAACTTGGAATAATAGGTATGCTCGTATTTTGTATTTGCATTGTATTCCTTTCGAACAAAGCAATAACAATAATTTTTTTGTGTAGAGGAGGATATGAATATGCGAATAATAACAAAATCAGACACTTCCGGCCATGGATCATATGTTGTAAATGTAAAGAGTGCGTTTACTCACATAATGTGGTCAACAATTGAAAAAACTATACAAGAAAGACGTGGGATATTCGCTGCTAGGATATTTCGAATGGTCAAGAAACTGCATTTCGTAGAGCAAGAGAAAATTGATCAAGTTTGTATGATCCCAGCCAAAAATTGCCGGGAGCTTACTTACCACCTGGTAGAAGACCATTTTTTAATGCTCAAAGAGATTCGAAAGTCTTATGCTGCTAAAGGCCACACCACTGCAGGCAGTTTTATGTTCCACATCGACATTCATCAGGTAATTCAGGTATAGTTTTCGTAAGAAATATTCAGCACTTTATATAATGAATTCAAGAGCATGAAATCCTTGAGTAGAAATTAGAAATCCTACAGTAACCTACTAGAGCGAAAAAGGATTACACAGTTCAACAAATTTGAATTTTGGTGTTGCAGATAGTTCAAACCCTAATGGAGTCTTGTTATCAAGCCATGACAAACCTGCGAATGCGAGTTCGTGTTGAAAAAAATCGTCACTTGCGACTCGTAGCTAAAGAAGAGAGAATAGAACGAATCTTAGCCAACATGATCAATAATAAATGTACAGAGGAGCAGTTGAAGGAGGTACATGACATAATCTTGAAAATTCAGCTTATTAGTAGAGAAACAAATTCTAACCCTTTTGGTTATCTGGTCTACACTTATTTAAAACATGGTACTATTCTAATTCTATATTTATTTACACGCAGGTTCGGGATATGATTACTCCGCCGGAGAGAACCGTGCTCAACAAGTACAAAACGTTGGTGAACAAACTGACAAGTGCCCATCTCCACGTGGATAACACGTTGTTCGTAGCACAGACATTTTTACTATACACAAATTTGTCAAAATAAAATTTCGTATTTTCTTGTAAAATTAACTGAAGTTTTAATCCAATCGATCATCTGGTCAGAACTTGGAGGGAAACTGGACATTTGCAGGAAACCGATACATTCGTTGATAGAACTGAGCTATTGCATTTTAAAATCTTCAATTAATTCGCAGATTCATAGAAAATTCAATCTAGTTTCTAGTGTAGATCGGAATAATTTTTTTTTCGAGCAAACTCTCTGGTTGCTAAAATACGAATAATTCTAATAATTAATTTAGAGCAGTGTTTTGGAAGTTTGAGCCTGAAACCCTCAGGGTTCACCTTAATATTTGTTGTAAATTTATTTGTTTAGAATATGACGAAAGAGTTTTCTAAAGTTGCTGATATTTTCATCCATTTAATTGCTTCCACAGCAGGAAAGATGAGTTGGTCGGGCGTCTGCATCCATGTTTGTGGTACCGGTACCGTAGTTTGTGACCAAAAGTTCTAAATTTAGGTCGTGACCTCGTGGTGAGCAAGAAGGTGTGTGCTTTGCGAACACATGCGCTCGACCCTGCCCCCTGCCCGTGCACTCCCTCCCCAAATTCCCCTTCTAGTTTCCTATTTTCGGTCGTCGCATGGCATGAATTCCCCTATTCGTTCCTTTCCTTTCCTTCCTGGAATTTGCAGATGGAAAACGTGGAGCAAAAAGTTTATGATTTTACACAATAGTGACTCTTGCACTTGGAAGTTGTAAGCCAGGGAGGGATAGCGCATGCACAGCACAGACCAGGCTCTTCGTCACTTCGTTCCAGGAGAGCTACACAGCAACACAGCTTTTCCAGTCATTCTTCTTTTCTACACCAAAAAACAAATTACCTATACAAATTCGCAAATTCACAAAAATCCCCAATTCCCACTTACTTGATCATTAGCAATTCAAATTCATTTTTTTTTGCAATCAATCCCCTCTTCTTTCCAACTACGATCAAACGACTGACTCCAAATCAATTCTCATTTGCTTATGACTTTGAGTCAGAAAGGTCAAATCAGAATTGATTGTGCTGACTGACGCTGTTCCTGTGCCCAAATATCAGCTGCAGAACAATTGAAGAATTGGGCAGGCCAGATCCGAATTACATTTTGAGATCATTTTGAAACTAAGGTGAGCATCACAAAGTTTTGATTTTAATTCTAGGCACAGGGTGGGCGGTGCTAAGTCTGCTAAGGTGTGCGCAAATTAATTGCCAGTCCATGGTTTTATGGTCAAAAAGCTGTATTGTATAGTGCACAGGATATACTTTGCAAAAAATACGTAATTAGTCCTGCAGGCTGAACGCTGAAGGGTTTAGATTTAGAAGGTCTAACTCCAAGCCCTAGCCTAGGAGAGAAACCAAATCCGAATATTTTTAGATTTAGAATTAATTTATATTTTTTAATGGAGTTTGTATCCCTATCCATGTGGATGTCAGACGCTCAGATGTTAATTTTGAAGCTGAATTAGGAAACGTTTTGATTTGGGAAATACATAGAATGAGTTGACATGAGTCGTAGAATCGAATGCAAAGAAGTCCTTGGGAATTGAGAGCATAGCACTATTGATTTCTGCTTCTAATTTCTGATTTCTGCATTCTCAAACTCTAAAATGGACATAGGAAGGGAATTTGACGACTTTACATATCTGTGATTTTCGGACGCACAGTGCATAACATGACATAAAGTCATAATATTAACATATTTGTGTTAATATTTAACTACACATATGTATTTATTTTTGCACATGTATATGTATCATTAATTGACAATAAATTAGCTTAATACAGAATGAAATAACTAGTACAGCGTAATCATAATAAAACAATAATTATGATTTAAAGCGCTCTTCTGCCGTGCCGTAATTGTGGGTTTTGTTCCTATGTCCATTTTCATTATTCGTATGCAATAATGCAATTTAACTGTCCACTACGATTCCGAAAGTTTAGAGTATAATTTTTTTTAAAGGTTAGATTAGTCACTTCAGGGAAGTTACGAATACGATTACGATTTATACATATAAAAATTTATGTACGACTCCGCTCAGCAAGGCGACGTTGATGTTTAGATATAAATTCTAATAGAGAAAAAGTGTGTAAAGTTTCGACGACATTGAGCTAGGTGAAAGGTGATGTGGTATCCTGGTATCCCATCCATCCACTACGTCGGAAAAACTTTTTTTATATGAGTTTTAGGTCCGAAAGCCGATTTGAATCCAATCCAAAATCGAAATGTGGGTTCACTAAAGTTTGTTAGGAAATAATTTACTTCCTGCCTGATGCGTGTGAAACATTCATAATCGCGGGTTAAAACTGTATATGCTGATTTCTAATTTCTAGTTTCAAGCACGATGCCCAAACATTCTTGGGAATGCGACTTGTCCAAACTGGACCAAATAATAGCGTAACCATTTGGACACAAATCGTGCAAGATTGTAGGAATTAGAAGGCAACATTTTAAAAGATTGCAAATATTTTGTGACTCCTTTCAAATTGAACGACTAGAAAAGATTTTCGGACAGGTTATTTGGGTGACCTTCCTTGTAGACATAAAAACAGTTGGTCGCGTCAAAGTCTTCTGTAGTAATATTAAGGGAAAATAATAATTAAAAAATACGAGCCAACCAGCATGTGCTGAAATAGCAAACCCTGGCTAAAAATTGCGTGCTCAATTACTTAACGTTTACGTTTCTTACAGTGAAGCTACAGCGACAGAAAAATGGCTTGTGCTACCCTGAAAAGAAGTTTGGACATGGACCCTCTCCACACGCCCCACCCAAGCAAGAGACGCCGCTGCATTCCAGTTGGGAGTAGTTCCCCCACTTCCATTCCTCCCACCCGCGAAGGGACACTTTCTGCATTCACTGACGTTGGAGGATTCTCAAGACTTACTCATGAAGCCATTACCGACCATTTGAGAAAAGAGATGCGTCGCCTTCATCGGCGTAAACAACTCCATTTTGGCGATAACTCAAATTCCAGCGCTCCTTCTAGTCCTACGTACAGTGGCTCCAATGATTACTGCCTCGACAGTTCTGCATTTTCACGTGAAGGATCCCCACCGCGAGACAAGCCATTGTTTACATTTCGCCAAGTCGGACTTATCTGTGAGCGAATGCTGCGTGAGCGAGAGGACGAACTCCGAGAAGTCTACGAGCAAGTTTTATCCACAAAATTGTCCGAGCAGTACGATACTTTCGTCAAATTCACCTACGACCAAATTCAAAAACGCTTTGAAGCCAACACTGCTCCGTCATATTTATCATAAATACTATTTGACTCTTTTGGGATTTTGATTTGGGTTCAATTTATTTGAGTCATCAATGTCATAGCTCGTACACTAAAACATTGTCAGTCATATTGATTTATCAGTACGGGAAATTAATTCCGACCTCCAAATTATCGTATCATTAAGCTACAATAGAAATAACAGTATTTACAACAATATTAGTTGTACATGCATAATAATTCATGAAGGACTAAGTTTGCTTAAATGTATCAAGTTAATAAAATAAAAGTTTTCATTCTAGTGTCAATGTTGTGTACCTTTAGAGTTACTTTTGGGAAAATCAATTTGCTATTCAATGGTTCAGTCACAGACTATGCAAACGCAGCCATTCTGGTTGTCCGTGAACACTCTAGTGGTCGGAATTCTTGACAGATTGCGATTAGCATCGCATCACACTATACTTGGTTTGGTTAGGCTTTCTACGGAATTAAAGAAATGCATCGGATTCGGCTTGAAACCGAACGCAAACTAAGCATCATCGGCTTCTTACCTTTGTACAGATCTAACATCTAACTTCTCTTCCTACAGGTTTCAAACCAATCGTGATAATTGATAGGAATTAGGAATGGCTAAAGTCTAAAGGGCTAAAGAATTGTATTCTAGTAGAATACAATCTACAACAATATCAAGCGCTTCCCAGACGTCTGGGAAGCGCTTGATTCTCTAAGAATATAACTATCGGGGCTCCAAAAGGTTCCGTATCCCGGTATCTAGGATATGGGGCCAGTTTGTTGAGGTCATGGGGAAATAACTATGTTAAACAATATAACATATTTATCGACAAGGCTGGGCTAGACTTTTGGAAACCTACCCTGACACCCTCTAATCCATTTCGTCATATTCTCGCGTAAAAATATTCCAATCCAAATTCTAAGCTTCATAATGCTCTGCGATAGTTCTTTGCTATGCTAATTGATGAAGTATTTAATTTTTAGTCACTAAAGTCGTTTTCTGTTAAATGCCTGTTTATTTTATTTTTTTGTAGCAAGATACTATAAGCTTTCGAGAAAGTTTAAAAGACTGTAGATTATTTCTAAGTCGGATATTGGAGAGAATTTCAGGATTTCACAAGTCATCCTCTTCGTCTTCTTCCCCCTCCTTCGGATTATTCATTTCTACAGTTTCATCGGAATCATAATTTTCATCCGATTCCAAACCGGCGTCTTCCGTCTCACTTTCAGCTAGAATTTCTTCTTCACCATCATCGAAATTATCGTTTCTGTCGACCCAATATTTCCTCCAAGGGAGACGCTTCCTTTTATCGTGGCAATCTTCAAACCACTTCATACTCACAATTATCCCACGTTTTGCAGACCTGACTTGACGGAATTTTGGTGTGTTGACAAATGCACAAATCAAATGTGTGCACGACGAATCCCAATCTGGTTTGCAAGTAGCACCCATTTCAATAGCTTTCTTTCTCATCATAGACCTGTATGGGTTTTCGTACCCACTGATCGTAAAGACGACGTCGTCTAATAGTTTTTCAAATGGCCGTCTAACTTGTGGTTTGGGCCGCGAGCTGGAAGGAACGACAGCGGTTGTGACATTTGATTTTTGAGACGTACTTGATGGAGCCGGACGCTTCACCGCAGTTTTCATAACTCTGGAAGTGGAAGGTACAGATTTCACAGTCCCATTTGACGTTGACTGTTTTGGTGAGGAACTGCCTTGTGCTTGTGCAACTGGTACTTGTATGGAAGGAGCAGATGACCCTTGAGGAGCGGTTGAAGTTTGGAGAGTTGGTTGCATGGCAGTTGCAGTGGGGGCAACTTTTGGGCTCGAAGCTAGTAGAGCGGCGGAAGCCATCCGGATTGTTGCTGCTGTAGAAGGGCTAGAACTAGGCGTAGAAGTGTCGTCTAAACGTTTCTTCTTGTTGCTGAAGAAACTTCCAACCTTAATTGCGTCCGCGTCGTCTGAAGTTGGAGCGAGAATTGAAAACCCTCCGATCTTGGGTGGTTCAACAGTTGTGGACGACTGTGCGGTATGAATGTCAATAAAAGACAGCCCATATTTTACATGTTTATTGAATTGCTGTGTGCAAGTAATTCGAACCAAGTCCCATTTCTGTGCAGCAACTGTTTTGCTTAATTTGTCCGCACCAAACATTTTAACTCGATGTGGGTTTGATTCGCTTCTGGACTCCAATGGAGTCATGAATGCTGTTGCACTGAGCAAAATCTCGTAATTAGGCTGAGATCCGGTTCGTGCAACTTCCACTTGGACAAAAGCTGAGTTTTCATTTCCGATATTTACTGATGAGATAGTCACAGCCTTGTCAAGCTGCAGAGTAGCCGAAACCTCTGGTTCCCCCTCAGTTAGGCACTTCCATTTTCTGTATGCATCGCCAAGAAGAAGATTACTGACCGGATGGTTGGGGTCCTCGCTACTGAAGGTTACGACTTGGAGTGGAGTAACGCGTGGCATGGTATAAATCTCACTTTCAGGTGTCAGGTACAAATTCAATTCAAACAAAGAAGCAGAATGTCTCTTTCTGGTCTTTCTAATTCGTAGTTACACTGCAAAGAAATTAAGAGATCAATAAATATTTGCATTACCAACTGTGTTGTATTTGCATTACATAGAAGGACAGGACCATTCGTTCCACAGATGACAGGCAAGAATAGAAATCTAATCTTCACTTCATTTACTTGTAATTGTAATATCAGTCTAAAAAAACTCAGCAATAGACTTGCATTAGTTAATTTCTCGCCGTCATTATTTCATAGAATGTAGTTCGACTTCGAGCTTAGAGAAATGTATCGAAAATTCAAAAGTGTAAAACTGACTACTGTATCAAATATTAAAAATTAAGTCTGATCCGAATAACGAACCGATTGATTATTTCATGAATAATGTATTCGTCATCTTTGACATGAGTGTTCTGTGAATTGAACTGTGAGTGTGACTGACATTAGAATATTAAAAAACTGACTAAATTACTTACTTTTCAAATGAAGACTTTGGAGAGTTAAATACGGATAAATTATTGGGCAACCTTGCGGGACGACACTGATGAAAACTGATAGAAATTACCAAATGGGCAAACAAATCCAAAATCGCAAACTGACAAATCAAGAAAGAAAACTGAAACAAGACGAAATGGACCAAATCGTATTTCGGAGGGCCTGGCGGGAGTACAAGTTGTTCTGGATTAGACTTTCTCTATGCTCTCACCGCGTTACCCATGGCCATGCTAATTGCTAACTAAATTCCAGGCGAATTGTGTTAATCACATTTCTTTTCTAGTTGCTACCAAAAATTGTTCGGTAAACTTCTTTACCACGTTATTTCGACGCAGAAAAGTTAAACGGGAAAAAGAAGCTTCGGGCCTGAAACGGAGGCCGCATTTTGCTGTTTAATGTTATCGACATCGATATCAGGGATGGGCGATTAGCAAGAAAAATCTAATTGATTAGTGATTAACGATTAGATTGAAAAATTTCAGATTAGTGATTAGGAATTAGAGATTA
>JAQGCM010002199.1:0-11919 GCA_034699705.1 Hymenaphorura dentifera
AATTAGAATTAGAATTAGCTAATTACTAATTACTAATTCTAATTAATTAGAAAACTAATTAATTAGCCCATCCCTGGAGTTTCCCAATGACTTTATGCCAATCTGGCATCTGGCCCTGTATCCTGGATAAGGAGCTTTTTGCTTTTTGCCCGGCTTTAAACAATAATTTCCAAACTTAGCTTAGCTGACTGAATATTGGTTTAAACTTTGCAGAACTTCGAACGCTCAACATTTACAACGCGATTCTTACGAGAACTCAACAACGCGTCGGTTTGGATAGCCTTGGCCGAAATTTTCAGCCTAACTCTGATCGCGTGGATCTGACCAACGCAACCATTTATTCTGGCTTGATGGAGTTGAAGGCTTTGGACTCTCTGACCATCCCAATTTCACGGGTTAGTTGCGAAACAATAATGCATAGCAATAAATAGTTCTGGTCTAGTAAATTGATCCAATTTTTGACACTTGTGACTTGTGATCTGAAATTTGAATTTGGATTTAGATCACTGACCAAGCTTTTGAGGATTTGTGCTCCAAGTTCGGCTTGCGCAAAAGAGTTCGCAAGACCAATGGAAGCAGATTTATGATTTTGGAGAAGAAGAACTGACTGAGGGGCGGATGACGTTGAATCTACACATTGCGACGTAAAGAACCGAGCCGAAAAACCGACGACTCGGAGGAAAATTAGTTTTGAAGTATTTTGGAGAATGGAGAATTTACTTTACTATTACTCTATTTATGTTGAATTTGTTATAGTTTGGAGGATCTTCGAACGTATTTAGAGATTTTGTACTACTATTTTGCTTTGACTTCATTCAATTAGAAATTATTTAGAACAAATATTGAATTTATTACTGGCTGTTTTTGGACTAGAATTATAAAAAAATTCAGAGAATTACTTGCTAAAAATTTGTTTCGAATCTGATTTTGCTACCTGCCTGCTGTCTAGTTTTCAAAGAAGCCTACGGAGCGGAATGAGTAAGATTTTGGTTCACCTCGACGGCTCAAATCCGAATTCAAAAATATTCAGAATCTGAATCAGAATTACAATTTTTGAATTCCAATGCCATTCCGATTTTTGTAATCCTTGGGAAGTAAAATTGAGACAAGTTCGTCAAATTCCTTCCCAAATACAAGGAAAACACCAAATGTTGTCTGAGACTCGACTAATTTTGAACAAATCTGGCAAAAACAAATTTCGTGGAGTTTTTAGAAATGTTGTTCATTTTAGAAAAATATTCGTCATTTTTGTTAGAAACTAATAAAATCGGAATTCGAATTTGAAATCGGAATTTGTAAATAATCGAATTTGGGATCGAAAAATTGGAAAAGAATCGGAATCCAATCCGTGTTTAAAAGAATTGGAATTAGAATCAGAAAAAAAATCCAATTCGCACCACTGGACACTAGCCATAAACTCCAGATTTGACTAACCTCAACCTTTGACTAACGATTTGCAATTTGCTTTTCGTCCAATAATTTCTATCACGAATTTCTTTAAAACCGGACTCCGTCCAAGGCCGTAAAATATTGGTGAGATTGAGATGTGATATTTGCATAATTATTTAAAATACGGGAGTTTTGGACAAAATCAACATGCGTAGGTTGCGGTTCCCTGCTTGTTACAAGAGTCTACTTCGCAAAATTTATTCATTTCAACGCGTAGTGGAAAAAAAACTCTTTGCAAATAATTGAACGAACAACACTGGATGATATCAATTTATTTAGTTTAATTAAATTGGGGATGGGCTTAAGGATAAGTTTTGCTTAATTAATTAGGGATTAGTGACTAGCTAATTCTAATCATCTAATCCAACACAGGAGACTTCCGAGGTGTTCTAAGAACCTATATAATATCGCGATGTTTTTTTTTTGCACGCCTATGGCATGCCCTGAGTGAGAATTAATCGAAATTAGTTTGTCTAATTCAATTTGGTTCGCTGATTCTACGAGTGTAAGTTCAATTTGAAAATTAGGATTGATTCTTGTAGGTGTGTTTCTGGTGGCTTGAAATTTGCAAATACTAATAATTTTGACTAAATATTCCTCATAATTAGCTCTGGATCCGCCCACTACGTCAAACTTCATTTGAGCGGTGACGGTCAGTCAGAACTCATGCATTTTACTCACTCAAGAAACGATCAAGAAATTCTGCGGAGTCACCGACTCTGACGACAATTCAAATTCTATCCGGGTAACAACAAAGGATTCGGTGAGTCTTCCAACCTATTCCGAGTTCTATGGAATGCGTGAAAATTATAAGCGTCGAAAATTTCGAAAAATTGAACAAATTAAAACAACTTCTATCTGAGTACTGAGATTTCTTTGAAAATTCGTAATGAAACGGAAGCCCAATTTTGGCTTCACTTAAAAACATGGGAATTTCGTCATTTTGAGATTTTTTAAAATTTTAATAAGAAGTTGTGAACCAAAATGAATTTGACAAGCTAATGCAATGTTTGAAGTTGCGTCGTACTTTAAAATGCTTTTGATGAAAAGAAAGAAAACATGCCTGGTCAAAACTTGACCGACAGGCAGCAAGTGTCCGTGAGAATTTTTAGAGAATTTCCACCTAAAATTATTTGTGTAGTATTTTCTGAATGCATCAAACCATGCACATTCATTTTACCACACAACCCATAATCAATCTTCAAATTTGCAAAGTTCGATTTTGGCAAATCACCTTAACCGTAGCTTTTTTAACGAAAATTAAATTGAGTTGATTTTCGGAATATTGGTTTGATTCATTTACAACTTTTAATTTGACATAATTTAACAATAGTTTGACTACCAATTGCAAAAGCTAGTCAAAAAATTAATTAAAAACCATATTCATCCTCCTCTACAATTTTTTAATCCGGTCCCGTTCTATTAATGCAAAACTTTTGTCTTTTTTTAAAATTAAATGCTAAAAAATATGTCTTCAATTTATTTTTATTAGATTGATCCAAGCTCTTGCAGTTGCCTAAAAGATGAAAAGACCAACAGATCAGATGCAGATCAGATCAGACCTCCGTCATCTCCGCATCACTACCGATTTTCGTCTTCATCTTTGGAGTCGAAGTCGGAGTCAGAGTCAACGTCGGGTCTGGAATCAAATTCCCGTTTTTTTCTGCTGGCACAGTAGGTGGCGCTGGCGCATCGGAATCATATTCGCTCCCGGAAGCGTCGTCAGCGTCGTCAGAGGTCGTCTCACCGTCACCACAGACCCAAAGAATCCGTTGTTCGTAGTACTTGATGACTTTTTGCGGAGCCCGGCGATTCACGACCCGAATCGGAACCAACTCTGGCTCATCCACCATTCTCCATTTGATGAGAAATCTGGGCTCGCCAAATTTCTTCGTGGCTCCAATAATTGTCTCGACCTCAAAGCCGCGATCAAAGCCGGTGATTGGGTCGTCTGGCTTCTTTTTCAGTTTCTGCTTAGGTTTAGGCTGACAATTTGGGTTGAAAATATCCAAAATTGGCTGCTCTGGCGGCGGGTTGTTTGCGTTTTGTTGTTTCTTTTCTGGCTTGGGTGTCACGGACTGTTGCCATGGCGACGACGACGACGCCGTGTGCTGAAGAGGTGGTGGCGCGGTGGCGGCAGATTTTGATTCTGATTCAGCCTCAGTGACCTTGACCTTGACCTCAGTCTGACATTTACGATGTGATCTGCCGTCACCTGCTCGGTTCTTGTTAGAACTGGAAGAAGGCCTGGTTTTTTGCGAAATTTTTTCAGCATTCCTCCGCCCCGAAAAATTTTTCTCAGTGCTTTTTCTTTCAGCTGCGGCGGCCAAGGCCTCTCGTTTTTTTATTTTTTTCTGCTCCTCAAGCTTCTTCTTCTGCATCCTTTTAATTTCAAGATTAGCGTTCCAATTTTTTTCAAATTCGTCGAGGATATCAATGCAAAGGATATTTTCTTTGGGCTCCCAAGTTTGCTCTGTGTAGCCGATCCATTTGATGAGGTATTGAACTTTGCCCAAATGAACGCGTTTCCCAACAATATTTTCGACGTCGTACTGTGAGGTGGCTACGCTCGGGGGCGGGGCTTCAGAGTCAGAGTCAGCGCCAATTTTTGCTCTGCTTTTTTCGACACTAAGTTTACTGCTACTGCGGCTGCTGCTGCTCCCCGAATCGTCCGATTTCGGATTGACATTAGGTTCCATGTTGGAGTTATTCGTGGCCTCGGCTCGGCTCGGCTTAAGACCTAAACAGACAGAGGATTGATTTGATTTGTCAATCAACTTTGCAATTTTGTCTTCATTGTTTTTTGGGTTATCACTTTCCGCACAAATTCTGCACAAAAACAAAACTAAATTTCTAATTTTTTTGAATTTTTTCTTGACACTTACTTGCTAAGTAAGTGACTATGCAGATTCCAGGTCGTTCTCCCTCGCCTGCTTGCCTTTGGTGAAATCGTCTTAATTTCCTTCCCCCAGGTTGATTTGGCCTATTTGACTTTGACACCTAAAATTAATCAAAATTAATCGTTTGTAAGGCAGGAAAGGCTTGCATTTTTTTTCGTGGGTTTCCTCATTCAAAAAATTAACGCGATTTTGTAAGTTGAAATATTTCATTCAATGAATCAGCCAGACAGAAATCCACCCCATAATCCTGTGGCAAAAAATATTGGCTATAGAAATTTTATTAGGCACCGCACCGGCTGGGTTCTATCAAATCAGTCATTCAAAGTAATTTTAATTTTAGCAAAATCCTCTCTTGAATAATTTGTTTTTTAATCGCTACAAGTCTCTACAAGTGCGGCACAACAAGTTTCATCCGAAAATAAACACAAGCCAAAGCTAGCCACAGTGAAAAAATGTGTTTTCAATTTTCAACATGAAAATTGAAAATACAGTTTTTTGGGGGAATCCCTTACCTTCCTTCCTCCCTTGCAATTGCAAAGTTTTCACAGAACAGAGATGATTTTGGTTTGAATCCAATCACGGCCATGTCACGGCGAAGTCTGAACTGAACTGAAACTGAATCCGAACTTGTGAGCTGAAGTGAGTTTACCCATGCCCTTGCCAACGACAAATTTATGACTTTTGTAACTTGCAGCTTGAAATTAGTGACTAACTATTTCTAATTTTTTTTTTGCAAAATTAGTCTGCTCTGCTCTTAGCGCCTAGCCAGTGTCTCTCCATGCATCTCCAAGTGCTTGAGTTTGCAAAATTTTTGGTTTAGAATGATGCAATTGCACAAGAATATCAACGTCAATTTCATTCTACAAAACTTGCATCAACTTTCATGTATTGCTTCTGTTATCATGTACGGAATTGGGATTAAACTAAATATAGGAAAGCTTGTTCAATTAAGGTTTGGCTTTTCGATCATCGCACGGCACGGAGGGACTCGTGGTCCAGCTTCAGCACCACCGCCTTAAAATAACGAATCTGGTGCAGTTTACAAATTTCGCCAATTGATGCAATGATTTTAACCATTTAGCCTCTAATTCATCAAAGATCACTCCAAGCGAGAGATTTGCCAAGATTTGAGATTGCACTCTGCTCACTCACTCACTGCCCCTTATGAAATATTTGAGAAACCCTGCACAAGCGTTTTTCAAGGTCCGTAAAAAACAAAGACAAAAAATTTGACGACTCGCCTTGTTTCTGTTTCACTTCGTCCTTCCTTGGATTAACTGTGCAGTGCACGCATTTTCATTTTACTCTTGGCTTTCTGGCTGGTTTGGCTGCGGCTGGCTGGCTCATCTTACGCAATACGCATACGTGAGAATTCTGAGAATGTCACCGAAAGCGAGTGTGAGAAAATTCGTTCCAATTCCGAGAGTGTCAAATAAATTGTCAAAGAAGCATAATTACGTAATCCTGCTGCAACTCTGCCTTCTTTCCCCCTTCGTTCCTCGGGACGAGATAAGATAAGACACCTAGGCAGGCACGACATAGCAAGCGGCACCAGCAAAATGATTCTTTTCTGCTCAATTTTTCTTCAAGTTTTGTGCACTGCACTGCACTGGCATAGACTTGAATTTTTTAAACGTAAACATTTGTTAGTTATTTTTTAAAATGACATTTGAAATCTCCACAGGCAGGCCAATTTCCACGCACACGTGCACGTACGTACGTGGTGGAAAAACTCTCAACTCAACTCTACAACACTAACGCACGGCAATTTAATTCACGACTCTAAAAATACATACATATTTTGATTGCAATTAAAAAAAGTGCATCTTCTTATATTATGTTCGTACGCATTTTGTACTTTGCAGTTCTGAATGATTTTTTTCTTGAGCTGCTATTTTTGATTGATTTGAAGACTTGCATTTAATATTTGTTCGGCAATGCAATGTTTGAATGGAAACTCACAAATTTCTATGCAATGCACTTAGAGCGAGCGAGCGCAGAGAATTAACCGCATTCATTCCAAAAATTTTGGCCGAATTTTTGAACCACCTGCGATGCGACCTGCCTGGAGCGGCTGCGGCTTCAAATTAAAAAAGAAAAAAATCAAATAAAGCCAAATAAGCAAGTAATATTTTGCATTCCGAACGTCGTGTTAGATCTGTTTTTTTTAGTAAATTGAATCTTACTCCTGATTCTTGAAATAGCAAATTTTTAGTGTCACAAGACGATGACGATGCAGATGAAATGAAAAAAAAAATAGTCATTTTTGGGTAGGTCGAGGTCTCCGTCGCACTCGCACAACAACAAAATTTGACTCAAATCGTCGTAGCTAATAGTTTGGCTTTTTTGCCCCAGTTTTTGTTCAAAAATTTCAACTGCTGCTGCTGCTGGAAATCGAATCTGAATGAAATTAGCACCAAGAAAAAATCCTAAATTTCAGCCAAGAACGAAGAATGAACCTAAACGTTCATTTTATTTATTCAAAATTCAACTCGATTTCGAGGCAAGCACAAACACCAAAAAAAAAAAATATAATATGAAAAATTCTTCATAAATAAAATAAACTCGGTTTGCAACTTTATAATTGTCACATTTGCAGCAAGCACTAGCACCAAATAATCACAAAAATCAAAAATTAGCAGCATCAGCATCCAAATTTTTCACATCGCATCGCATTTGCATCACAATTTTCACAATTCACTAGCTAATCGTTAGTGGCAAAAAAATCAAAGTCTGTTTTTTTTTAATTTTCGGTTTTCTGCCCGGTTACCGAAATTTCGGTGTCGTCGCCGTAGGGTGCCTCAATTTTTTTGGTTTTTCTTCCCCGTCTCCGCTTCTGCTTCTTCTGCGAAAATTTAATTTTTTTCGGAGTCCTGGAATACCGCAAATGCCGCGGCCTTGAAAAATGCGTCTTGAACAAATCCTCACGTTTGAATTCCTTGTCACAAACTTTGCACCAATACCGAGTCCCGTCATCCACCGCGTGCACCAACTTCACGTGCTTGGCCAACAGAGCTTGTCGCACGTATTTTTTCTTGCACCCTTGGACTCGACACGTGTGATAAGTCCTCACGTGGACTTCGGCCTCGTGACGTCGCATGCTCTTGAGGGTCGACAAAACCGTGTCGCACCCCACGTGGGTGCAGCGGTGGTCACCTTTTGGCATTTTTGGGACATATTTTTTGCCAAAATGGACGGCCCGCTCGTGAACTCTTTTGGTCTGCTCCCATTTGAAAGTTGAGGGGCAGAAGGCACATGCGTAGGGGCGGAGGTCAGAGTGTTTGGCCACGTGGTGCTTGAGGGTCCCGGCAGATTTGAAAGTTTTGTTGCAAAATTTGCAGGCGAAGGGCTTGTCGTCGGCGGCATTCTTGACCTTGACCTTGAGCTGAGCCTCGTGGCCACAGACGGCCTCGTGGCATTGGACGGCGCGTTGGGTCGAGAATCCGGCCGAGTCGCAGTGCATGCACCAAAATTTGAACTTGGCGTCGTCGCGGTCGCGGCCGTGGCCGAGGGCACGGCTGGAAGACGTGGCGGCGGCCGCGGCGGGTTTTCGAGATTTTGAATTCGGCGGGTTGTCGTTGCTGGATGCACGTGATCGAGTGGTCACGTGGACGTGGTCTGGCTCAGCCTCCGGCGGGATTGGGGGCGACGAGTGCACGTTGACGTGCTTGAAAAAAGTCGGAGTTGTCGTGGGCGTCGTCGTCGTCGTCGTTTCTTGACTAGGTTCCAAGTACTCCAGGGAAGAAAAAATCTCGGTTTTGACTAGGTCGTCGTCAGAATGTGGCAACAAAAATGAGTCCAGATCAACAGGTTCAGGTTCAGATTTTGGGCGAAGTTTGCAGAAATTTGAGTCTGAAATTGGCTCAATTTTGACGATTTTCTTCGCTACAAGCTCAAGGTTCTCATTCTCATCCATTGCAGTTGCCAATTGTTCGATTTTTGGCGAAATTCGCAGCGGCAACTTCGGGTTTTTTGAAAGCTTGACTTTCTTGAGCGGTGGAGCACCAGATGCAGCGGCATGAACTGGAAGGGCTCTTGCTCTTGCTGTTGCCGCCCGTTTCCAAATTTTGACCTTGACGTTGACCTTGACATCCGCCTTCGCCTCCGTCGTCGTCGTCATCGGCGTGACCTTGACCTCTTGCGAATGACGCAAATTCTTGGCATGTCTCCTCAGATGACAGCGAGTCTTGAATTCACGCCCGCACTCTTGGAGTTGACAAATGTATTTTGGGCGACTTGGGTCATGCTGAGTCCTGACATGATTCCTCAGACTGTCCGGTCGCCCGTACACTTTGTCACAAAACTTGCACGCATAGCTCTCTCGGCGGTCACGGTGAAGGTACTGCACGTGCCTCTTGAGTGAGGTCTTGAGCGTGAACGTTTGGCCGCACGTCTTGCACGTGCACAATTTGGGATTTTGCTCACGGGCAGAGTGATGAGTCGTCATGTGAGTCTTGAGATTTTCTGGGCGCGTGAACTCAAATTGGCAGGCGGGGACGGGGCACGTGAACGGGGTTGGGCGATGAGATTCTCGGACGTGGCGGCGGAAGGCGAGGGCAGATTTGGACGTTTTGCCGCATTTTGCACAAGTGAAGGGGTTGGCTGAGTGCGGAGACCCTGCCCCTGCCACGTGGAAGTCGGCCACGTGGGCAGCGGTGTCAGAGGAATCCGGAAGTTGGAAGCCACAAAGGTCGCAGAGCCCTGTCCAGTGGGAGCGGGCGTGGAGGACGAGGCCGACGGCAGACTTGCAAGTTTCACCGCAGCCGGGGTTGGGGCAACGGAATTCAGACTTGCTGGGGACGGGAATGCAAAGGGGGTCCTCGCGGTCAGGGTCAGGGTCCGGGTCAAGTCCGCCGTCGCCGCTGTTGCAGTCAGGGAGGATAGCAATGACAGGAGTAGCGGTGGAGATCGCGATTGGCGTCGTAATTATTGTCGGCTTTTTCGCGGGAACCGGAACCGGAAGTGGGAGCTGCTTAGAATCATTTTTGTGCTCGTCGCTGTCGCGATCCCTCTCAGTCTCAGTTTTCATTCTCGAGTCGCGTCGTTCCTCTTCAGTTCAGGTTCTGTCTTCAGTCAGCGTGAGCTGTAAAAATGCAACAAATGATCAGAATTCATGATTTGGACGACAGACAAGTCTAGTGTGCTTAAGAATTTCCAAGCACAAGCAAGGAATGCAAAAATGCAAAAATTGCACATGATTACTTGCGTTTTGCAAGGGACTTGGACTGGATTACTTAACTATTTTATTTTGAATTTGACGTACACTAAGCACTTCAGACTTCAAACTGGAACGGAAAGCCAAAGTCGCCAGGACATTCACATTGACATTTCGTGCAAAATCCGTGTTGCACCGTCCTGTCCCGTCCCGTGTCGTGCTTCAAACTGAAGACCGAAGAAGCAGAATAATAAGGTGATTTTTCACGGAATGTCAATGTAATTTCATTTCAAGTCCGGGGGGAGTAGTGACCAAATTCGGTCACGTCGGAATCAAATTTGGCCCCCGACCCAATTTGGTCCCGTACCGTCAATAGGGACCAATTTTGGTTCTTCGGTCACTTCGGTGCTGAAAGGAACAACCAAATTAAATTAGCCAAATTTGGTCCCCACGGTACGGCAACGGGACCAAATCCGGTTCCTCCTATTATTATGTGTACAGTACGTAACTGACAACTGATTCAAACATTGCGGACTGGCTGGCAGGGCAGCCAGCCAGACAATGCAACGGCAACGCCTTGATGCCAAAAAAAATACGAGAGTAGTAATTATTAATTAATAAAAATAGTGTCGGATTTTCTTACATTTGATTTGCTGCCAGAGCCAGACCCAACCTCAACCGATGAGAAGATGACTTCGCAGCACGTTTACGTTTCCAACCTGATTGCGCTCCGTTAGTTAGCAGGAATCCACCCCCGAAATCACTGAAGACGGACACGGACTGACTGACAAACTCACACGTGCCGTGCACGTGGCTTGGTGTCGTAGTTTGGCAATGGCAAGTTTGCCAACTTCAACTGACTGACTAGACGACTGACTAGCTAGTGCTCCATGCCCCTCCGCCGCACTGCACCGCAAAATGACCAACTCAAAGTTGAATTTGACGACAACCAAATCAATCGCCTGAAACAAACTGAAAGAAAGAAATGAGAAGAAAAAAGACAAATTTATGAAATGAAAGTTGACTCAACTAAGAAATTTTCACGTTGAGTTTTTGGAATTTGAGTCGGGTGCAAAAATGTTGGGAAAGTTTTGGCGGCTAAGAATGAGCGGAGCTCTCTCTGCACTTTGCACTCATTGAGTTAAAATTGTGATGATTCCATGCGTTGATGCGTTGCACTCACTTGGCTCAACTCGCTCATCGAGAAACTTAATTAGTAATTTTACTAATTACTAATTAAATTAATAGTAAAAATTCAGTAAATTACCACACTCAAATTTGGTGCCCAATTGAATAGGTATTTAGTGGTAAAGCGAGCCCTTTTCACTTGGAAAAGGACCAAGTGAAAAGTTTAATTTTTCACTTGCTGGCAGCTAAGCAAAATTTCACGTGGAATTTTGGATTTTCAGTTCACTCGAGTGAAAAGTCATTTTTTTTACGCCGACTGTGCTGTTGTGCCTGAAATCGATGGCATTTTTCAGGTGAAATGGGAGTGACATTTGCAGTTTGGATTTGCGTCAGCACAAATAATTAATTGGACTGACTCAAATGTTTGGTGCCATGACAATTTTGAACGTTGTCGAGTCGAACACTCGACAACGCAGGAATTCCACTCAACTAGAGTTGAGTTCTGATTTGTGAAACCAAAGTGAAATGATTCCGTTCTTCGGCAATCATTCCACCAAGGTGAAAAAAATTTCACTCAAATCGATGCAGTAGTGAAATGCTTCACGTGAGAACTGAGAACTCGAGCTGAGTACCCGGGTTAATCCGGGAGTGGACGGAGGGGATCTCGCAAAATGACTTGGCTTTGACCACAAAATTTCGCTAAATTTTGCAAATTCTTCCGGGACCATTGCATTGCCCAATTCGCCCATGTGTTGAGTTTGCAAACTTGATCAAATCATTTTCATTGCTCTGCATTTGAACGAACTCGACTTTGCGCCGCGCGCGCTGGTCGTGGTGAATGGAATAGGAATTACATTCATAAGCTGTTCTTATAAATTTCTCCCAGCTAAATAAAATAATATTTCGAAACCTTTTTTTTTTACTTTCATGGGCCTACTATTGTATGTGTATGTATTAATTTCAAACCAAGGTTTTCTTTGTACGGCACGGTTCACTGGCGCACGGGTGTTCAAACGGTAAACAAGACTTTCATAGTCTACCCGAATGATTGCTTGGTAGCTTTCGTAGTTGGTTTACTTAAAAACCAACATCCTGCGCAAGGCAAGGCTTACCCTACGTTTATACTTCCCGTTTTGGTTTCACGTTTCACGTCCTGCGTCACGTCGAAATCATGCGAAGGATGCACGCGTCAAGTCGGCTCATTTATACCTCCAGTTTGACGGCCGTGAAATTTTCACGATCACGTCACGTTCACGTCGATTTCAAGTAGGGAGCCCGCGTACTTGT
>JAQGCM010002200.1:0-11915 GCA_034699705.1 Hymenaphorura dentifera
TATATGCAAAAAAATAATCAGAGGCGTGGCCCGAGGAGTGGGAATTGGCCTTATGGAGAAAGCGAAGAGGGTGATACGAGGAATCGGTCACAAAGTAGTTAGGACGGCTATGTATAACATTTCCAGTACCAGTAGGTCCTAGGCATTGCATTGTTAGTTATTTTGTGAAATTTGAACTCTTAGTTTAGAAATGGGGTCATTCTGAAGTTAGTGCGGTTACTTATGGTACACGCTTTATATGAAGGTGACCGGACCGACCACGCAAAAAGAGGCCTAGTCAAAATGGTATAATCGAATGTGGGTCCTTGTTACTTTTTTGATCGGCATGACCAGTCCTCCTGAGATGACTTAAATAATAAATTGAACACAACCAGTAAAAGTTAATTCGATTGTCAACCAGCCTACCAAACCAAACCGATTTAATTACATGCGTTGTTTCCGAGCAAAAGGTGAATCTTTAACAGTCAACCAATTGCCATTTTCCAAGCCCAAGACCATTCCAAAATTAAAAAAAAATGCAACAATAATGGCCATTGCATTTATTTCCAATTCATCTAACCTTCTCATCCAATTTCCAATGCACAACAATTTAGATCTCTCACACTCTCATCACGTCATGTCCTGGTCCTGGTGTCTGATCTTGTGCTCTCTGCTCTACTTCTACTCCACTATTGATTCCCGTTCTCCGAAGTTCCGCTCAGTCCGGATACCGGATGGGAAACTTTTTGCAAAGCACGCACAGCATTGGATCTACTCGCTCGCTCGCAACTCGAACTCGCATCTTTCTACTTGCTACTTTTGCTCACATTTTTTTGGTTCACTACTACGAACTGTACGAACTACACCTGTGCACGAGTACGGTGCACGAGTACGAGTAGTGAGTCGACTGTCGACTCTTGTGCTTGGAAGTTCTAGTTTAGTCTAGTTTCTAGGGCGAGCAAGTTGATAGATTCCGAAATTCGGATTCTAGGGTTCTAGATTCTAGTCCGATCCGAATTCGGACAGTTGAGCAGTCAGCCAGCGCATGCATCGTCTGAATTTCTGAAAGAGAGCGCAGCACACTTGTGCTACTGGCTGGCCTGGAACAGCAGGAAGCTGAAGCTGAAGCGACTAGAGCAGAGGAGAAATGGAGATCCATCTCCTTGTCACCTGTCTCAGAATTTAATTCCACTCTTCCACTTTGGGGAATTTTAGAAAACAAAGTGGAAAAAAGAAATAAGAATCAAGACGAAGAAGTTGAAGGAGAACAATGAGTGGGATTGGAGTGGAGGTGTGTGGAACTTATGAGTTTATTGTTGAACTTCATAAATTCTACAATGTCGACCTTTTCCTCAGGGGGTAAGTCTACAACATAGAGAATTATCGAAATTTTGTGGCGATCAAAAATTTATACATATTGTGCTGGGAAAGGTCAGAGTCAGAGTGAGCCAACATTTGACAATTTTCAAGAACGGTTGACTAATTGGCCAATTTGGAATTTGAGGTTCCGAAAGGTCAACTCAGGGTGGAGTTGACCTTTCGGGCCAACGGCTTGGGCTTGCCTCAATTACGCATAGAATTATACCTAAAAAATACAGACAATGAGGATCTCGGACTTGGTATTCTTTTGTGTGCACTTTGTGATCGTTCAATGAACCGAATTTGTAGATTACCAACATTGCCAAGTACTCACCTGACTCACTGGCTGTCGAAATGCCAAGTTTTTATAGAGTATAGAAATAAACTCTTTATCGAGTTGCTGCTTGTATCGTGATCATGTGGCATGCAATGCAACTCATGCAAAAAACAGATTAGTGAAATCAATCAAACCTAAATTGAATGAGATAAATTGACACCTGCCGTGGTTTGTGTTTATGTTTGTAGCCTAAGTCTTGAACCAAAACGAATCCAACTAACCTTCACTATCCGAGTCTATGAATAGAATGGATAGAAAATCACGAAATCTAATTCTATTTAGGATGGCAATTTTTGTAGGAAGAAGTAGAGCAAGTAGTGTAATAGTTTTCAAATGATTGCTCTTGTCTAATTTGAAATTTTTTATTATGTCCCTTATAGAATGTACCAAATCGAAGCCAGTCTTCGAGTCCTGTCTGCCCGCTTACCCACCCGGGTAAAAGTTAGTGTTAGTCCTTCCTCTGGTGGAACAACGACAACACCCTCCAACAATGGAACCACTCATCTTTCTTCCTCAACAACGAACCAAGTTTTGAAAACATCAAGGAACCACTCAACAAATAAGAAAAGTACAAATTTTCTATTAATCTATTTATTTATCTCAAGATTTTTCAAGTATGGCTCACTAAATCGAAGATATTTTTTTCTATAGAGTATTCTTCAAACAGTATGAATTCAAGCAACTCTTCCTTTGCACTTCGTGGTGATGAGGCTCTACACTCAACCAAAACTGACCAATCCACTAATGAACCAAATGATCATAATTCTGCAAAAACACGGAAGTTCAATATATTATTTAGAAATGAAGAAATTGATCTGAACCAAGTCGTACTCTTTCGAGTTACCTTCAATACTGATCTGAAGTCCTTGGATGAACTCAACTATATTGAATTTAAACTAGATCTGAAACTCATTTATAATAATGTTCAATGTTCTCAGCGAGAGTTAGTTTTGAATTTACTACAAAATACAAATATTAATTACTATCGTCCAATTTTCTTCGACTACTTTCATCTCTCTGCAGTTGGGATCAGTATTTCTGGTAAGCTTTGTCTTTTATCCCTTAAGAATTGCTAGTTCTCTTCATAAAGGTTATGTTTTTTCGTTTTTTTTTTATTTGCAGGCGGGCTCATTACACTTCATTTGTAAGTTTTTTGCTTGATAATAATTATTGTGGACGATGTGATAATGTGTGCTGTGTGTTAATAGAATTTCTTGGTCATTTTTACAGAACCAAAGGACTAACTTCCGACCTATTACTCAGAAATAAGTCGGCCTCTGTTCGTGGCCAAAGTGACTCAAACTCGTCCATTCCTAGCGTAAGAGTGACTTTGATATTTATTCTCCTTTCTTCGTATTTTCAGTGTTGTTTATTTTGGTTTGGTTTATGGTTCAAATTTAGTCATCTTGCGTGAGTGCGGGTTCTGGTTCCTCATTCAGTCAGAAATCAACCCTCACAAACGCAATACACAAAGGAACGATTCATCTCTTGCAAATATTGCAAGTGTCGAACCGCAACCTGCAGTCTAAACTACAAGAACTGGAAATCAATTGTCTGAACAAAAAGAAATCTAGCAATACACCCAAGACTAATCACTTGGAAAGCGAACTTACGAATGGAGCAAGTGGCGGTTCTGTGGCTAGCAAAGTGCCAGGTGCTGGAAATGGTGGCCCTGGACCCCCTCCTCCTTACTCGACTATTTGTGTTCCTCCATTTTCTGCGGTAACTAATTACCGTAAAATTACAAACGTAATTACTAATATTGATAATTGTGCTGTGTACTAACTACCGCTACTCATACTATTTTGAACATTCGTAAACTTGCTCTGTTTTCATTCAACAGAAAGCAAAATACATTGAGGACATTGACGATGAGCTGGACGAAATCCTCATAATTAGCTGCAAGAAAATGAGTCAGTACTGTGCAGAAAATATTATTCTATGGCATCGGTTCCTCGACACGATTATCGGCCAAGAAAGTGTGCGAAAGTATTTAGCTGTCGTCCACCACGAGGAAAGAATAAAACGCTTTACAGAAGGTACCAACCAAAATTGATTACTTTTTGGCTTGTGGTTTCGATGTTGTATTCGATCTTTGCATTAACGAAATCTATCATTTTTCATCAGGTTTCTACGTAACCCGAAATTTACCCTCAGCTATTTTTACTCCCAAAGACTACACAGGCGTGGTTGAACTTTTGAAAACCACAATAATTAATTCAATGAACATCAAACTACAAATCGAGTGCGTCGAGTTGGATGGCAATGAGAATACTATCCCAATCATTTTTGAAGATCAGTACAAACCGGTTGAGGTCAGCGGGAGTAATCCGAAATCGAGTAGTCAGTGTTGCTATTGTACGCAAGTAGAAAGCAATCAGAAAAAGCAGGTTAAATCCTCCCACTCAGCTCCAGGCAAACGTTGCAGCGAAAACCCGACCCATGACAAACAACTTCAAAGTCAACTTTCGGTAAGAGTTGGAGTGGTATTCCAGTTTAGTTTGAAAGACCATGAAATATGAACTTATCTAATTAGAATTGTTGGACCTTTTTTAGGTTGAAAGGCGCGACTCAGGATCTTTCGCCAAGAATGGGAAATTGACGCTTTTTATGGACAAGGACACACTCAGCGTAGCCGTCTACTCGGAAGAGTCTAATGAACTTCTAGACAATGAAGTAGACGATATAAATGAATCAGCTGGGTCTAAAATGAAGGAAGTCCAAAGCACAACTCTTCCACGTCGTCATTCTTCAAGTGCAGCAGCCCTTGCAAAGCAAGCAATAATCTCAAACGCAACTACGACTCCAAGCACAAATCCGGTAGCTATTAGGAAATATGCCTCGACACCTCTTCTCAATTGCGATGAGAATACTTCGGATTTAGAAGGCAACGAGGAGTGCAGCTGGTTTTTAAATGATGCCGAGAATTCAAGTTCTTCAACTTCGTCCTTAGAAGATAGTTTGTTTAAAATGAGTAAGTGCATTCTCTTTTACCCTGCATTGTGTCTTTTGCATATTCTAATTAATTTCTAAAATTCTTTCAATGCAGAACTTCCGCCCAAAACTCGTTCGATTAATGAGATGCGATTTCTGGGTAACTCAGAAGAACCATCTTCAACAGTAGCGTCTTCAATCCCTCCTCCTGCAGAATTTCAGGACCCACCTGAAGCATTTAGAGACCCACCTCATCTGAGTCAATTGACCGGAGAACCCATGAGTACCAGAAAACAGCCCTACCGACAAGAGTCTGAAGTAATAACCAAAGACGGCTTCAAAGATTTAAAAATTACTAAATTTAATTCACTTCAATACCACAAGAAGGAAAAGCCACCCGGTTTGGAACGAGAGTCTAGTACAAAACAAGGTATGTTTGCACTCGCTGTATCGCAACAATTTTCTGGATTTTGTTTACTGAATTCTTGTTCATCTGAATGTTTTACAGAAAAGTCCAATAGTCACAGGGGAGAAATGATGATTTCAGCCGGGGCTGGGGAAGAAGTTAATTGCGATATAAAATTAAACTTTCCTCCCGGTAATAATAATCGAAAACCCCAAAGGCCTTTGCCATACTTTCAAATCCCTGATGAACTTCGGATATTCCATCCAAATGGGCTACATTTAATTATATGTGTACATGGTTTGGACGGCTCAAGTCACGATTTAAGATTATTTAAAGTTTACCTTGAAATTAATCTACCCGGGCAGAATTTGCATTTTTTGATGTCCGAAAAGAACCAGGTATGTCAACAAAACCATCCCACTAAACCAACACTTAACTTAAATAAACTAATCGACGATTTACGATTTCTTTCATCGAATATTGTATTTTGTATTTGTGTTTTAGGATGGACACACGTTCAGTGATTTTGATGCGATGACGAATGAACTTTTGAAAGAAATTTTAAACTATATTGAGTGCTACAAATTATCTCCGAAGCGAATTTCATTCATTGGACATTCCTTGGGAAATATTATTGTAAGAAATGTGATTGCCAAACCGGAGTTTCAACATTTACTACCTCATCTTCACACGTTTTTAAGTTTGTCTGGGCCACATTTGGGCACAGTTTACAACCAGGCTGGACTCATTAATTTCGGTAAGGTTGAGGTTGAACTCAGCTTCAATTAAATATAGTATTAGCCCAATTAGAAGTGAGCTGAAATTAATGTCATATTAATTTGTTATTTTGTGACCAGGCATGTGGGTAATGCAGAAGTGGAAGAAATCAAACTCATTGCTTCAGTTATGTATGAAGGATAACTCTGACTACCGCCAGACATTTATGTACAAACTGTGCGTTAACTCTAAACTCGACAAATTCAAATATATCCTCCTGACAGGCTCAAGCCAGGACAGGTAATTTTACATGCATTTGTGAATTCTTCGAAGCGTTTGCGAATAAAAATTAACAGTCAATAATTAAAAAAAAATCTTATAATTTGTAGATACGTTCCTCTACACAGCGCTCACATTGTCAACTGTAAAGCTAGCCTCCGTGATTCGTCCCAGTTAGGTATGCAAATTAAGTCCGAAATAGTTTTGCATTTTTGGAGAAGTCCTGAAGTGCAATATTTCCATTTTTAGGTGAAGCTTACCGAAGTATGGTCTCTGCTATTCTAACCCCTATCGTGAAGTCAAGTCAATGTCAACTCGTGCGCTACGACGTTCACCACGCGCTAACAAATTCAGCTAATTCGATCATCGGCAGAGCTGCTCACATTGCGGTCCTTGACTCGGAAATCTTCATTGAGAAGTTCCTATCCGTGTCTGCTATCAAGTATTTTATATAGCGGGGAAATGTAACGGAGTAATTTTGATGTAGTAGTTACCTGAGCAGAAACATAACATAGTCAAGTAAGTACGGCCAACATTTGTTAATTTATTAAGAATAAACTCGTAGATTTTTCAAATTTAAGTGAGCATGGGTTTTAATGTGGTTTTTTGTACTTTTGGTAGTCAAATTTTTCTGAGTAGAGTGGAAAATTGCATCCACAGAACTTGATAGGAACCATTGCATCTGCACACGTTCTATTCTTTGGAATTTCATTGAACAAACTGTAGCCGTAGGACTTGTTGTACCCATAACGAATTTTCTGCACTTTTTCAGGCATCAGGTTTGGATTTGCACTCCTTTCAATTTCCAAAGCAATTTGGTGGACCGTAGCCAATGTTTTAAATAAATCCACGTGTGAGGTTACCCTCCGAGCAGAATTGACTTTCATATTGTGAGCATATTTTGGATAGTTTTGCTCAAATCTTTTTGGGAGGCGGATTTTGAGAAGTGCCATATTTCGCTCTTGAAGTCCTTCCATTGTGTCTGAGTAGTTTGCATATTTAAAGCCGTGATCTCCAAGAAATACTATTATTGTATTTTCGTAAATATCCGGAGATTTTGAGATATTTTGCATAACGTCGAGGAGCATATTGTCAAGAGTTTTGAGGGCAGCCAAATAGTCATGATGAGGCCACACGAGCCAATTAATTGAGAACGTTGGAATTTTGCTGGGACTAAACTTGTTGAGAAATTTGAGGGTATAATCTGTTATGTATTTGTAAATAATATTGTCCTCTACACAAGCGAAGGCATTGTAGTAAAACGGTTTGTATATCCAATGACGTAATTGGAGGTATACTTTGCTTTTCTTGTTCAATTTTTGTTGGGCCATGAAATAGGGACGAGTGTAGAAATCCATTGGTTGTTCAATGAACCCAGTTCTGTTATCAAAGTGGAAAGTGTGATATGTGGGACAGTCTTCAATGTGTAAAGTGACATAATTAGCGTCTGAGAAATTTGTCCAGATGAACGGAACGTTGTCAAATTTTTCATTCTCTTTGATTGGCCTTTCTACCCGTAGGTCATCCAAATCTGTGCCCACCATGATTGGAATTAGATTTGTAAAAGTTGATGAGCCCAAAGAATGATGGCCCTTGAAATCGATAAAGTTCATCTCTTCTTCCATGAATTTGATAGTTTTTGGCAAACTTCGTTGAGCGTGTTGGCGTTGCACTGCGTCCAAAACTAGAAACATGACGCTGAACGGTTTCTCAATCTCTGGGGGGAAATTTTCCCAGTATTTTAGTTTATTCTGGATACGCGATTTCAATGGAATCTGGGAATGGAATTGTAACTTTTCGTTCTTTCCTTTTCCACATTTGACGACAAGGAATTCTAGATCCGACACGTTTACTTTGTTGGTGTCATCTGGAAATTGTCGGCATTTGGATAAGCTGCAAAATCATAATTAGAATTGGGATTTTCAAGTTTGCCAACAAATAAATACTCCAAAATCGACTCGACGTACATGTATGTGTCGTTCGGCATTTCGTTAGGTCGCTGTATTTCAGTGTAGCAACAATCCGAACTCTGACTCAAAAGGATGAGTTCCTGCAAATTGTTTTGCAAATTTATAGTTCCGGTTGACAATTAAAATTGAAATATAAAAGTATGGTACCCCGTCATCTGAGAGGGGCGAGATTTCTTGTTCTTTGGGACAAAAAGCTGAAGTATTGAATTTGACATTCCATTCCGGTGAGATGGCTTCATTGAAAAGTGGAACCTCTGGGATTTTGCAGTGCGGCAAATCGAGGATGTACCTGGAATCTGCAATATTGCTAAAATTCAAGCTCGCAATGTTGTCTGAATCCGTTTTTTTTAAAAAAAGTTTGTATGTTCGTTTTTACCAAGTATTGGTGATTCATTTGAATTTGAGATGATTGCAACTATTACGTTGAGCAGTATAAAAAGTATTAAATCCTTCTTCATGATCACTTCTTGGTTTTCAGTTTATTTTACCTTTGAACCCATATGTTTTGAATGAATTGGCAAAAACTCAAATGGTACACGCTTACGAAGTGTGAGTAGTGAGTGTGAATCATAGTTGAAGAATTGCAATTGCAATCAGAAATGAAAATTCTGACAATAGCAAACTAGCATCTTTCCGAAACACCATATACAACAATGGAACTATTAAAAAAGTTCGAATTACAAAACGTAATTAATTGCCTTTTGTTCGTTAAGACTGCAGACGCAGACTCGATTTCTTTTGAACATTGCCAAGGTTGAACGGAAAGACTATTAAATTGTCTAGTTATTATTTAGTTAAAATTTCCATACGAAAATTGGTCGCAAGTAGTATCCAACCATCCAAATACCTGCCAAGAGATTTTTTGGAGAAGCACAATATTCTTTAAAAAATGGACAAATTAATCGTGCTCCAATTGGTAGCTTTGTGCTTAATTTTGTGTGCGGAAATTTCGACTCCAGCTCCTCCGACTCCGAAGACCCCAGACCCTTGCGTGGGAAAAGCGAAACGTTGTTTTAAGGAAAGAGTGAGCGACAAGAAAAATCCATTGGAAAATAGTATCGAGGCAAAGGACAAAGCACTGCTCACGTGTATCGATACTTTCAAATGCATGGAACTCAAAATTGCAACTTGTCTTGAATCACCGAAGCATGATAAATCTGTGTACGATCGAGAATGGACGGTCAAACAATGTAAAGATTGGGGGACTCCTTTACCACCAAAGAAAACACCGAAGTAAATAATTTTGGACAATTCAGAACTGGAATTCGTCAGCAGCGCAGCTGGAATGATTTGCAGTAAAATTATAGATTAGATGTACTCCCTTCCCTGGCCAATGCAACATTTCGACGATCATCAGTTTTTTGCACGAAGAAAAAAATTATTGTAATTTGGAATTTCATCTCTTTGAATAAATTAAAGAATTTGATCGACTGGGTGTTTGGTGTTCAGCTTTTTGTAATTTTTTTATTATATACACTTTAAATCAGACTCCACATTCCAAAAAGTATTGCAGGGTAGTCAAATTCTGGGTCAAAATCATCAGGCTTATTGTCCACCCCTGAAAGATAAGTTTCATAGCGAAGAGCTGACTCTGAAATAATTTAATGAAATGAATTAAATTTTAAAGTATGGATTAAATTATTTTTAATCCATACTTTAATCATACCGTCACGAAATCCATTAAAGAACAATTCAACACAACAGCGAACAATGAGGAGAATCGGATGACAAAGGATGCAAAGGAGTGCCCATTTGGTGAGTCGAGATTTTTCAAAATGTAGAATTCTCATCATGTAGCCGTACATGGAACAAGGAGTTGCAATGAAATGAATCGGAATTACAAAACCCGGGTGAGCCAGCGTCGACAAATGTGGAATTTCGAAATAAAGGGCACAACAAAAGTCCCAAGCCACCATGAGGGATAGAATTGGGAGTAAGCATAAGGCGACTTTGATGCAAAGGTCATAGAAAACTACCCGATTTTTGAAAGCTTTGAATTCCCAATCGGCCCATTGTGACTGAAGTCTCCCGATACAATTGACACGCCAAAGGAGTTCTGCTAATTCTTTGTCTTGCTCTTCTTGGGTTTTGGGGCGGTGAAGAGGGCGACCTTCTTTCGAATAAACGACCGGACGATCTTTGTCTCCCCGTCTAGTTTCGAATTTGTACAAATATAAGAATCAAGAATCGAAAATTTTGTTTTAAAGATGTCGTAAATATCGTATCGTTCTTTCGTTCTTAATCGAATTACTTTAATTTCTGCTCAGCTTCTATAATTTTTCGAAACTCATCAGGAATCTCAACGTCGAATGTTTTGCTTCTCCGGTGAACATTCCTACCGATTCTTCCGGAACTTTTTTGTTGAAATTCAGCTGCAATGTGAACTTTTTTCTTACCGGTGATAGCTTCGGCTGAAGGATATTTTATTGCTTTTGAGGGAGAGGGTGCAATCGCTGCCCTTGCTTCGTGTTCAGGCTTATTCACGGGCTCAGTCTTAGCAGCTCGGGTAACTACCATTTTTAAAACGTGGAGAAATCTTATGACAATAAAAGCGAGCGAAATTAATTTGCAGGCGTGTGTTGTGCAATAGGGGTGGTAAATGAAGAGTGAAAACGTTTATGCCCACGCAACACCAAAGAATGCATGCGTGACATGCGTGACGTAACATGCGTTAGACGACCAAATCAAAAATCAACAACTAACTAATTTAATGTAGTTAAGATGGGTTAGGTTGCTGAGGGCACAAACTTCCTGTGCGAGTGTGACCAAAGTCAACAACAAAATCGCATAATGTATTGCCGAGAGAAATTATCGGACAGTTGATGCCAAATGTCAATGCTCAAACTACTCAAAAAATTGTTGTATTGTATTGTATTGGTCTTGCCGACTTTGTATCTGGTAAAGGCAAAAGGAGCTATGAGACAGACGGACTGAGCGAGTGGAAGTGGAACTGAAAATTGTGCAAAACTTTAAAGGCCAAACTTGAAAAGTGACAATTAACGCAAAGAATCCAATTAATCCAAAGTAAGCTTCAGTTTTCGCTAATTTCAAAAGAAATATTGAAAAAAAGTCGGCATTTGCTGAATTTGATTGAAATACTTAAAATCTGTAAAGGATTATCTGCTGTCTGCTCTGAAGTCTGAGCTTTTGATGAGCTCAACAATAATTAAACGAAAAAAGTGATTCATTGAATTCCAATTCTGGAATATTTCATTCAACGACAACAACCCTAAGATTTGAGTAAGTCTTCGAAAATTAATAGCTGGAATAAATAACATTAATTCTAGAAACCATAAACACCACTGATCAGCGCGGAAGTTGCGAAAAATACATATTTTTTACATTTCTTAGTTGTTTGGCCAGGTTTTTGAGATTTTTTAAAACTTTGCTCATAAAAACGTTGTTTTCATTGTGGCAATATTGATTTATGAAAAAAAATGGTTTTTATATTCTTTGTACAACTTCATTTTCATTTCAAAACCCCGTATTTAGAATAATTTTATTTTTTTCCGCCACCTTCTGGTCACAAATCGTATATTTTCCTTGAGTTCAAAATGATTTTTTTATTTTTCTCTATCAGAAATTACAATAAAAAAATTTCCCGCTGAAATATTTTTTTTCAAAATTTTGAAGAAATTTTAATTTTTTTTTTGAATTTTTCATGAAATGGATTTTTCTTTACAATGGATTTCTTCATGAAATTTTAAGTTTTCCCTGAAATCTCGAGTTTTTGTGAAATTTTGAATTTTTCATGAAATTTTGAGTTCTTCAAGAAATTTTGAATTTTTTGTGAAATTTTAATTCTTCATGAAATTCTGAATTTCTGAAAAAAATTTCATGAGATTCTGACTATTTTAAAAAAAAATTATGTTTAAGGGCGACGACGATATTTTATTAGGTTTTTTATTAAATTATAAAATATGAATAATACGGT
>JAQGCM010002201.1:0-11914 GCA_034699705.1 Hymenaphorura dentifera
TTTTTAACAGCCGAACGACAGGTCCAAAATGAACCAAAATTGGACTGAGGGCAGAGCACGGGTGTTAGTGACCCATGTTAAAAATGTGGGATGAATCGGGCTAGCCGTATCGAAATGCGAGGCTCTGTTAAAACCGTCCTCTGTTACAACCGTCCCTGGTCTCCCCTACAGTCAAATCTAGTTCGTTGCTAGCTGTGGTCAGGCCACTCTGATCAAAGTTTGCTTGAGTTTGGACGTTGTAAAATTTCTCTATAATCAAGTTGATGACCAAGATGATTTTGTAAACCCGCATTATAGTCTTAAGTGCTTTGCTTGTGCATTCAATGTCATGAACTGCAAATGATTAACTTTCCTTCGGAGTCAAGTCGGCTCAATTTCTATATGAGACTGTGCAATTTATGCCGAATCGGAATGTCTTTGAATACGAACATTGTTGAGGCTGATTAAGAGTGCGACTTCACTGTATTTTCTCTCAATGTATACGTCTTGCTGTCAGCTATGAAGAGAATAATAGGACGAACATGTTTTGGACACGCAGAACTTTTGCCCAGTAATAATGCAAAGGAACCCATGTCAATATTGCCAATTCAACAAATGAAAAATTCTGTATCTCAAAAGGTTTCATAAAGCAAAGACGGTCAGAACTTAGCTGCAAGTTTGGACGGAGTCATTCCGAACTGGTTGTTCTTATTCTTGCACGCTACATTGTCAACTATTCCTTGTTTTTTGTCTTTAGGGAAATTTTCCGACTTCCTCAGAGCAAATCGGATGCCTGTGTTTTGTTCATATAGAAAAATCAATTTTCTCTAAAGGTTACTAGAAGAACTTTGACTAAAATGAGAATCGACTTTCACTCCAAGTAGAGATTGACGAATTGAGACGAACGCGGAAGTGATAACAGAAGATTCTTGAACCAATTAGGTCGAAGACTCAACATCTAAGACCCGCGGAAAGAAATATAAACTCATTCAACAGACTGCTACCCTACTGAGATAATTGGGGTGACGCCTACGCTAATTGCATGGAATCACATATTCACCAATTTCTGTCCTTGGACTCCATGCAAGAACACAGTCTGAGGAAGCAAATCCTATCTTAAGGAATTTGAGCAATAGAGTTTTACATGGAAAATTTATTTATGAAAAATAACGCTAAGAGAATATCTTATCTAGTAACATGAACAACGTGTAAAATTTGATTTTAAGGTGTAACGAAACCCTACTTCATGTATCGTCTTGGAAAAATTTATGAAATTAATTGTTTTTAAGAAAAGAAGAGAGAGAATATACCCTATCAACAAATGTAACTTTAGTCACATCCGTGACCTAAGCACAGAATTGTAACGAAATTTGCAATTTGCAATCTTGTACAAATAGGGTAAGGGATTTTCCGCGTCACCCTACGGTTTCCCAAATTAGTGAGACACCCTGTGCTGTGCCCAACGAGTACGTTTTGGCAACAAGATCAATGTCTGGACATCGGGTGATCTTGTTTTCATTCTGCGAAACTCTTTACAAAAATTTCTCGGCAAGAAGTCCACTCGTTCATTCATTTGCCATTCTGAGAATTGGACTTACAAACAAATATCCCAGAATTGGCAAAAGACCGTTTTGTGCAGGCAAGGAGCAGCAGCACCTTTAGTTTTAATTTGATTGCGTTTCCAAATTTGTAAGCCAAATGTAGAATGTACAAGCATTTTGTATTTTTGTTGTGAAAGTTGTTTTGTTGTAAGATTTAATAAATTTCCAACGAAAATTAGCCAGGAGTCCCATGAATGGGCCGGTTTTTGTGGAGCTCGTTCGTTGGCACTAGGCTCTTGTAACGAAATAACATTTTAATTCGTTTGAATTTTGCCTATAAAAGTTGCTGTCAATTCTCAGCCTAGAACCAGTTTAATTTGACCAATCATTTTGGCAACAAAGAACACCTCAAAGACTCTTTGAAAATTTTGGGGAAATTTTTTTTTCGCAGAAAATTAATAATACAATCATCATGGGGATAGTCCATACAATGGGAGTAGCAGTTTTGGCCACAATTCTATTCCTTGTTCTAAATACCAACGTTTTGATTGGAGCCCAAAACTCAATTTATACCAAACAAGAAAACGAAGCCATAAATAAGGTTTTGGCAAAATTTTCTAATTTCAAAAATTTTGGGAGAAATTTAATGTGAGGATTTTAAAAGGTTGATTTTTTTTTGTTTAGTTCAAAGGTCTCGTCGGACATCTTTTGACTGAAGATTTTCAAAAAACTGACGCTCATTTACTCAGATGGGTCAAACGTGAGTCAAATCTCAAAAAAAATTATGATCTAAATATTAGAATACCGTTTGCATTACTAATTTTCAAAATTTTAACAGTCGCAAAATATGATATGAAGAAAGCCACTGAGCTTCTCGCAAAGGTGAGCACAAGTTTTTGAGAAAAGTAATAAGATATGTAGAATGGCGCGTTTCGTGAGAGTGTCTGAACAAACCGAACCGAACTTTTTTCCAGAATTTAAAATGGGGAAAAACTAATGACATCAACTCTCTCCAGGACGAACTTCATGCAAAATATTTGCCTTGCAAAGTGGAAGGAGTTGACCGCGACGGTCGCCCAAGTGAGTACCAATCGCTTACCCCCCACTAGGGGAACTATTCGTAAGTAGATGACCTTACGATTCCCCCTCTGGAGTATTTTTCTGATATATTTCAGTCTTCCTCTTGCCATTGGGAAAATGGCAAATCCGAAAATATGTACTCGCCGGGAAAACCAAGGAGTACAATCGGTTCGTTCGAAAATGTCTCGACACTGCAGTACGAAAAATCTTTGAAATTTCTGAAACTGGTAAAGACGTCGATCAATTTTACTTCGTTGCTGACTTTGCTGGCTACACGACTCAAGAACAACTCTGTCTTGGGTGTATTCCTTTGCAACTTCAAATGGCCAGGTCCTTTGACGCTATTGCTGTACCGTATAAGCTCCATTAAACGCCCGGGGCGTTTAAATGCAAAATCAGAGAAATGAGGGAGCGGTATTTGGATATGGGCGTCTATCAAGATAGAGGGCGTTTATTGGAGCTTTTACCTTTCACCAAGAATGCGACCGTGGTCAACGGTAAGCGGCGCCAACAACGGTCTAGCCAACTAAAAAACTATTCAGAAAATTTTCCCATTAACCGACATTGGGTTTTTCTGCAGTGCCGCGAATTTTTTCACCAGTTTTGGCCCTTGTGCGCGGAATATTTCGTCTCGGAGGGGGTGATGAGTTCCTGCACGACTATGACAGCAACAAAGAAGTGTGGCAACCCAAACTATTCAAGTACATTGACCCGAGTGAACTTCCAAAGAGTTTGGGAGGTGTGAGGAATGGCTAACAAGTGGGGGGAGCTGAAAACTGTCTAGAATTCCCAGTATTTTGATAACGGAATGTAAATAGGAGCCGATACATGCTACATGATGATTTAGTGCAAATTCTTCGACTTATTTTGTATTGATCGATGTAAGACTAGAAAGAAGGAAAATGTGCATTAAATTATGCAGACTGCAGATCTGAAATGTGAAGAGTTCATTTAATAATTTAAATAATTTGAACCAGACAGCAGAGCAGGTTTTGTACAGCCGCACCTACTGGTTCGTGGTTAAATGCAAAAAAATCCAATCAGCTCTTTGTGTTCATGCATGCATCCTTCAGAGATTTGTCTGTCTGTCTGTCTTTTGTAGCACTAAAATAGGCTCTCACGATTTTGCAGACTTTGTTTTCTGCTTCATCTACTATCAATCAAAACCAACTGAAATCGAATTCCAGAGCTCAGCTCACAACTGAACTGCACCTCAACCTATGTTAATTCTGCGCAGCGCTCTCATAATTTTTTCCACGCGGATAGTTGATACTGCCAATAATTTTGCACATTTATCGTGTTAAATTTTAGAATTTGGTTCAGTCAAAATCTAGAAGGATCCGTCTGACTAACCTTCCGACTCCGTCCCGACCTTGACACATGCTCACAAATATCAATGATCTTGATAAACGTGCAGTTTAATGACAAGTCTGTCCTGGAGTAAACCAATTATGCAGTTCCAATGAATTTTCCAGAAACACGTGTAAAACTTGGTTTCGACTAAAAAAAATTGTTTGAAAGTGTAGCGAAACCCTATTTCAGGTTTCGTCTTGCAAAAATTCATTCGATTAATGTCTTAAGAAAAGAAGGCAGATAGGATATACCCTATAAACAAATGTAACTTAAGTCACATCCGTGACCTAAGCACAGAATTGTAACGAAACTTTGCAAATTGCAATCTTGTACAAATAGGGTAAGGGATTTTCTGCGTCACCCTACGATTTCCCTAATTAGTGAAACACCCAGTACCTGACGAGCGCGTTTAAGCCGGAAGATCAACGAGACGCCCGCGTCTGGACATCGGGTGATCTTGTCTTCACTTTTGCGAGACTCTTTGCCAAATGTTCTCATTAAGGAGTCCAATCGTTCATTGATTTGCCATTCTGAGAATTGGACTTTCGTTCTCACAATTGTCCGTCGTAACTCATAAGGGAAGTACCCGAGGTGCACAAGCCCGATTTAGCTGAAAAGCTCAGATCCGTTAGAAAAAAATAAATACAAAATGGTAAGATCTTCATTTTTTGCGAATATGCAAAAAGAAATTTTGGTCCAAAAATATTCCTAAGGGGGACCGATCAGAAAATGTCGTATTTCGCGGAAGTATGGCTAAATTCTTTGTACAATTCTCTCGTTTGTCGTATTGCACCCCCTTATGGATGGGGATTGAAGTTTAGCACTGAATTTGAGTCTCAACAAGCTTCTTCAAAAAATTAGTTCTGCTTGCTCGAATGACACGAAGTTGATTTATCAGAATAGAACTTGGGAAACCCACAAGTGAAATCTTCTATATTCGTAATCTGGCTAAATTTATTAAGCAAGTCAAAAGACTCGTTAGTATTTCGGAGCTACAGTGCCCTCAAGGCAACGAAAGAAAATAAACTGAATTGGTACGGTCAACCGGAGAATCTCCTCAAAGCATGAGGTATCTCAAAATTACTTGACTTAGAAGATGTGTATGATAAGAACACAAAAATTGTACGAAGTGAAATTGAACAAGTCCTTCAAAAAATTAGAAGACGACAGCATAAGTAAGGATATTCAGCAGATGGAAAATTGTAAGGAATTTTTTAAAGCTGTACCGAGAAAATAAGACACTCTGTAAACATGAGTGGTACTAAGAAGCCGATTGAAATTGGCTAATTAAACAATTAATTATGCAACTAACACTGGGAATTCTTCACTTAATGTACAAAGGCAACGGGTCAAAACTCAACTCTCTTGAAGCGTTCAACATATGAAAGTTGCTCCTTATGCGACTTGGGTATTGAAGATGTTTTCCACATTTTCTGTCTGCGTACACAATATAACGGTCTGAGATGTAAATACCTTGCTGGTTTTGATTTTAAACAATGTGACTCAGTATCTAGATAGGGAAAAAGTGCTGAATATATTTCTTTTGTAATGTGTATAAAACGAGATCTGTGTATCCTGATTTAGTCAATGATGTTTAAATAAGTTTTAATTTTAGAAGTAATTTTAAGGACTCATGGTTCTGTACTATCAGGTATTCTGTATTCCACTCTTTAAACATGTCTGAAAGGGTTACGGCCGAATCGGACAAGATTAATAAAATTGAATTGAAATTGAATTGAGTTCGAGCCTAGTCACGGCATGGCATCCAAAGTCTCCCGACTTTTTGGGTAGGATAACCCCATATGACCCAATGTATTAGAAATGTACCGAAGGTGTCTCAGTGCGGCCAATAATGCATTTGGCAATGAGAAGCTCCCATATTCAAAAGTTTGCGGGGAAACTGTTGATGCGCATTGGACAAAATCCAGTTTCACTTTTACATTTTGATGTATTTACTTGCAGAAAAAAATATTCCAAACAAGTCAGTGAGTTACATCTCGGCTACTTCCCTCGCCAGTCTTATTTTGAGTACCTTGTTGTAATCAGCCGTGTTTAATTTTTGAAGTGAGACTTCAAAAAAAAATTTGACCTCAAAATTATGGTTTCAATAGGCTAATTACTATATTTTCACCCTATCGGGGTCTCAAATAATGCTAAAAAAAATATACCAGGTCTGGACGTCCTACGCATGTCACGAGCCTCCCTTGTCAGATCTACTAACAAATATCACCAAATTGGCAAAACACCGGTTTTGGCAGGCGTGAAACAGCACGTTTAATTAAGTTTCCAACTAAGCCAAATGTAAATTGCACAAGCATATATTTTTTTTTGTGAAAGCTGTTTTGTTATAAAATTTAATGCCAAAGAAAATTAACAGGTTTTTGTGGAGCTGTTTAGTTGGACTTGGCTCTTTTACACAAATAACATTTCAGTTCTTTTGAATTTTGCTAATAAAAGCTGCTGGCAATTTTCGGCCTAGAACAAGTTAAAGAACAATCATTTTTGCAACAAGGAACACCTTAAAAACTCAAAGCCAAAAGATTTTGTGAGCGTTTGAAAATTTTGAGCACAATTTTTTTGGAAAAAAAATTACAATCATCACGGGGATAGACCGCACAATGGGATTAGCAGTTTTGGCCGCAATTCTATTCGTTGTCCTAAATACCAACGTTTCGATTGGAGCACAAAACTCAATATATACCACCCAAGAAATTGAGGCCATAAATGAGGTTTTGGCAAAAATTTCTAATTTCAAAAACATTGGGAGAAATTAGAATTTTAATGTGTGACGACAGCGAGGATTTCAATAGTACTTTTTTTAATTTAGTTCAAAGGTCTCGTCGGACATCTTTTGACTGAAGATTTTCAAAAAACTGACGCTCATTTACTCAGATGGGTCAGACGTGAGTCAAATCTCAAAAAGAATTATGATCTAAATTTTAGAATACCGTTTGCATTACTAATTTTCAAAATTTTACAGTCGCAAAATATGATATGAAGAAAGCCACTGAGCTTCTCGCAAAGGTGAGCACAATTTGCACAAAAATAATGCGATAGAATGGCGCGTTTCTTGAGAATGTCTGAACAAACCGAACCGATTATTCTTTTGCAGAATTTGAAATGGCGGGCAACCTATGACGTCATCTCTCTCCTGTATGAAAATTTAAATCCTCATGCAAAATATTTGCCTTGCAAAGTTGAAGGAATTGACCGCGACGGTCGCCCGAGTGAGTACCAATCGCATACCCCCCCACCAGGGGAACAATTCGCAAGTAGATGACCTTACGATTCCCCCTCTGGGGTATTTTTCTGATATATTTCAGTCTTGCTCTTGCCATTGGGAAAATGGCAAATCCGAAAATATGTACTCGCGGGGAAAACCAAAGAATTTAATCGGGTCGTCCGAAAATGTCTCGACACAGCGGTTCGAAAAATCTTTGAAATTTCTAAAACTGGTAAAGACGTCGACCAATTTTACGCCATTGCTGACTTGGCTGGCTACACGGCTCAAGAGCAACTTTGTCTTGGGTGTATTCCTTTGCAACTTCAAATGGCCAGGTCCTTTGAAGGTGGCTCTCTACCTTTCGGAAAGAATACGACCTTGGTCAACGGTAAGCGGCGCTAACAACTGCCTAACCAACCAAAAATATTTTAGCAAATTTTCCCATTAACCGATACTGGGTTTTTTTTTGCAGTGCCGCGAAGTTTTTCACCAGTTTTGGCCGTTATACGCGGAATACTTCATCTCCAGGGGGCAGGTTACCTGCACGACTATGACAGCAATAAAGAAGTGTGGCAACCCATTTTATTCAAGGACATAGATCCGAGTGAACTTCCAAGGAGTTTGGGAGGTGTGAGGAAAGGCTAAGAAATGGGAGGAGCTGAAAACTGTCTAGAATTCCGATAAATGCTACGTGGTGATTTAGTGCCTATTTAATTCATTCAATTTGTTATGTAAGTTCTGATTGGATTGATGTAAGACTACAAAGAGAAAACGTATTAAATTATGCAGACCACAGGTCTGCAAAAACTTAAACGTTCTGGTTGTCTCATTCGTTGTGTTTTCAATTCAATTTAAGACGAGGCGTGTTTGTTTGTTGTAACTTACTTCTTTGTTTGTTCGCTTTTCACTGGAGAGGTGAATGGAGTCCAATCACATCCTGAGCAATTGCACTGATCTACACTGCTGATTTAAAATTTGTTTTCCAATTCATTTCCACTTGAAATTCCTGATAAGGAAACCCACTTCACTCACACTCAAATCTCGAGTCAACGTGCTGCTGCACTAAAAAGTTCACCTTTTTGCAACAATTGTCAAGGATAATTCTCATAAAATACCGCAACATCAACAAACGTCTACAAATGTAATGAGATTGGCGATTATAATTAAAAATTAATACTCACTCAAAGATTTTATTGGAAATTTACTAAAATTTTGATTGCCCTTGAATCAATGTACTGGGATTCTAAGGGGCAGGATTGCATTGGATTGCAGCCAATAGCTTACGGTTTACGGAAATGAATCAGATTTATTTATTTTGACACAAGTTGAAGACCGAGATGAACAAACATTAATTTTTGCACTCCGTATGCAGTCATGCATGCATGGAAATTAATGTAAATTGCAACTTACACAAATCCCTTCTCAGCAACCAATTTCCAGTCGCTCGTCCCAATTCCAACTTGAGCTTCACCCAAGCTATTGACTAAAGTTTTCACAAACTGATTCAAAAATGGACTCAAGACTGAAAACAGCGCAGGATAGCTGAGGAAGTTAATAGCAACTGCTCGAAACTTTTCACGTTTTGTTAGCACAGCTCTCATGTTTGGACAAGGAATTTTGAAAATGTCTTCAAGGAGTCGAAGCAAAAAGAATTCAGTCATGTTTGGTCGAGACGTTCTGGTTGGATTTTCGCAAGAGCCGAATCCATTGTTCAATCCCTACAACAATAGAAACAACAATTTAGCAATTTAAAATGGAACTAATTGTTGGAAATTTGACGAACTAACTGACCTTAAACAATGCTTCAAACGTAACTTTCGTCTCATAGTCGACCCGATATAGAACTGGAACCAAAATTTGCTCTACAAATTCACGCAAATATTTCCTTGCCGTCTGAAGATCAGAATGTAAGCAAATGTTGAATTCATCTTGAACTCCAACAGCTCTCCCAATAAATGCCCACAGGTGCAAATAGCCCATGAGTTCTTCATCCGTCGCACCGAAAATGAAAACTTTTTCAGGGCATAGAATTGGAAACCCGAAATGGAGAAATAGCCCGATTGACATTGCGTGCTGATTAAACTTCAGCACATTTCCCGCTCGGTCTTCGTCGCTTGGTGACGACGCCGACGTGTTGAGCTTCTTGAGTTTAGCTATGTAAGGCGAGGAGTCAAGATCGAGTCGAAATGCTTTCCAAATTCTCTGATCAACTTCGTGAGGATTTTCATCGAGCTGGGGTTCAGGAATTTGGCGTTCTTTGAGAATTTCGTTTCGGGTTTTTGAGCGTAGCAGAGCTGATCTATGTCTGGCCAAAACACCGTTGAGGCTTTTGAAGAGATTTTGATTTGACAGATTTGCTGCTCCGGCAGGGTTTTCCAAAAACCACAACTCGACGTGTAGAAAATTTGTAATGTACCGTTGCAAACACTTTTCAGGTGTGTTGGATTTTTTTGTGTCTAGGAGCAGTCTTCTTATGTCCAAATCTCCGACAAAGAAAATGAAATTTAGAAATGCAGCGTAATAAATTCCAAACAAATGCTTTTGTGCAAAGTTTTGTCCAATGGTTGCCAAGTGAGGATTGAACCAGGCCGGGAATTCAGCACTGTTGCGAAGATCGGCAGCAACTCCTGGAGCCAGCGGTCCTTTTTCGACCAAGTTTTTCAAGTCTGACACACTGGGCTGCGGTTTTGAAGAAATTTTGAGTCTATAATTTAGACGGAAATTCAAAAACAGAATTCAACCAGAACAACTAAAATTGTGAAATTAGCTGCGAGCTTTGCTTACGAATTTTGCAGTTTCGTTGATCCATTGGAATGCAGGTGTGGCAGTGTCTCAGAATTATTTCCATTGCTTCCATCTCTGCCACTAGCAATAATTCCTACTGCGAGCGAATACAAATTAATTAAAAACGAAATTAAAATCTCGTACAAAGTCTTGAAGAGAGTCAAAGCCAAGCCCAGGTAAATATTTCCAAACGCAAATTCCTTGCGATTTGGAGCGGTGGTTGGCTTTCTGGTTTTGTCCATTATTCTGCTCTGTCCGACTTTGTCGAGTTTAGTGGAGTGTGAAAAACAAAGTGGGAGTTGAAATGAAAAACGAAAGAGCATAATTTGCATAATTATATAAACCATCATTTGATAAAAAAATCAAGTTTTGAAGGACGACAATGCTGTTGACTTTGATTGATTTTTGGCAAGGACACTCACATGCTCAGAGAGTACAACTTTTGCATCAAAGTGCGATTTTCGTAGTCAAATGTTCGTCGTCGCATTCGCTGCACAGCACAGTAGGTTATTTAGTACTTGCTGCAAATTCGTAAAGCAATTTAATATTAGTATTTGTACATGCATCATAATTGAAGTGTCAACCAAGTGCATGACATGAAATTTATTTTTATTGGTCAATTTTTAGCACAAAATTTGATAACTAATCCACACCAAGTACAATGTCTGGATGGTTATTTTCTCGGGCAGAAGGCAAAGCAAGTTTTTTTTTGGTTTCCAGTTTTGATCGTCGGAATTTGGCTCTCGTGCTGTCAAATATGATCTGTGGAACTGCAACGCTGCGCTGTAGGTTCTGTGTAGTCTTAGCGTCTGAGAATGATCGTTTTACCTATTTATGTAAAATCACCACCTTAAGGTGATACAAATTCCGATTCTGATTTTATCAGTTTTTAACAACAACTTACTAAGTTTTTTAAAAAATGCACGAAATTTCTCAACATTCCTCAAAAATATCTTTACTTTTGTTCAATTTATTTAAAATTGGTAGAGTCCTAGAGTAAAGATGGTCTCGAACCATATTTGGTGTTTGCCTTTGTATTTCGCCTCGTCTTTGGGAACGAATTCGGCTCATTTTGACTTCCCCATGATTAAAAAATTTGGTATTGGAATGCTAAAATTGTAATTCCGATTCCAATTCAAATTATTGTCAGGAATTCGTATTTCGATCCTTTCCGATTCCAACGGATTCAAATTAAAATTCCGACTATTTTTGAATTATAATTCTAATTCCGATTCGCAATCACCCTAGTGCGTCAGGGGTCAAGCCGTCAATGAAGATCGTCAAAACAATAATATTTTTATAAAACGGTGAATTACAAAGCGAGACCATGCAGGAACCGATCAAGGCCTTGGACAAAATTAATATTAAGTGTTGCCATGTTTTAATTTATTTGACATTTCTGTGCATTTAAATTCGTTTATATGGGGTCATGTTATCATTAACTTTTGGCTGCACTGGCGCAATAACGCCAATTAATTAATTACTGCAACTGCGCAAAACAGGCACCAAATTGCCATTTAGTATTTTTGTAACATTTTTATTCCGTAGACATTGGCTAAAAGACATTGACAGATTGATTTGAACGACAAATTGATACAAGAGTTGTCAAATTAGTGAAGTAATATTGGTAGTGAATATTTTTAGGGATTGGCTATTATAAGGTCTTCGCCAAATTGCGAACGGGTCGCTGTACCATATATTTAAACGCACAGCAACTAATTTAAAATTGTGAATTGACAGCATTCGTAAGGCATTTGCATTATATGGCGTAAGTGCATATTTCCGGTGCATTTGCTCACTATTCATGGGATCCACTTCCTTACGTGACACGACCACCCTGAAACTGAAAATTTTGAAAGCACATATTCCAATGTTCTTCTCTTACAAATTCGGATCACGCATTTTGAGACAATTCGATAAACTAGTCGTAGGATCATCTTTAGCCAACGAAATA
>JAQGCM010002202.1:0-11911 GCA_034699705.1 Hymenaphorura dentifera
AAATTTGGCCAATTCATGAGTTCACTCAATCGAAATAATTTAATTGTGACCGAATAATGGCTACGAAAGCCTAAGCCGCCAGAAAATGTCCATCATTCTTTTCCTAGCTGGACCGACTTTAAAGTCCAGAAGCGAGAGATTTGCTTGAAAGCGCGTTCGGAAATAAAGGATGTGGATGAACAGCATACATTTATTTTCGGCTTTTGTTTTTGAATTTCGGATCAATTTATCAGTTCGCACAAAATAATTCTGTTGGAAATTGAGTTTCAGGCTCCCAGGTTCCTTTCATTTTGATTTGAAATCTTCTGTGTTCGGTAGAAACTTTGCTGAATAATCTATCAGTTCTTTGACGTTTTCGGCTGAGCTAAGTTTGGCACGGGATTATTAAGAAACTCATTAAAACGATCACTTAATGAGTAGAGCAAAACTTTAGCCGAAAACTTAAGTTTCTTTCATGGAAGATCTCATTTCAGCTAATTTCTGTCAAGCTAATGACATTGCTCAGATCACAAGGAAATATTCCATTGCAGTGCATTGTGCAATTCAATTAGCTTGAAAGTTTGTCCATGTATAGAAAGGTGCAAATGTTGTAAAACAATTTTTTCCTAAAGACTTAGGCTTAAATCGATTTCAGCAAAAGGGAATTAAGTAGTAACAAATTCGTAATTGATTGTGTCCCGAATTAAATCACTCAGAAACTTGTCTAGTAATTACAATGAAATCTGTTGTTGTCGACACGCGGTACGAGCGTTCCAAATTTACGGTTGAATGGAGCTTTCGTTGAAATCTAAAACTCCCATCATTCAGAAGCACTCAGGGAAATTTGAATACATCAAATCCAAGGTATTTCTCACGTAAGTGAGGCTAGGCGGGCAGAAGTTTTCCCTGTACTCAAATTCACGAGGACATTAAAAATTTGACAACTCACATAAATCCAACTTACTTTAGTGTATCGTTCCTGTCAATCACTCAGCAAATGTGATGCAATTCTAGGCTTCCAGGAAGTGTCGATTTAATTTTGAAAATGGCAATACTTCAAGTGTGAAAATAGAGATGTCAAAATGTAAGGCCTAAACGCATTGCAAAAACCTTGAAAAGCGATCCTATGTAAAAACTTTGGAATTAAGCTTCTTCGGATTTCCCAGCTTGATTGATTTCTCACGAATAGTCCTTAAATTTTTTCAAATTCGATCTGCATAAATAGCAACAAGTTCTGGCTGCTTTAGGTGTTCACTTCCCATCAAATTCTTCATTAGCTGTTGACCGTGTTTGAAAGTATGAATACTGATTTGAGCCATTCATTAATTAAATATGCAAAGGTTTGTACATCGCCGGAGAATAGAGGGTGAGGAAGTTCTCATTAAAACTCAATTCTCGAATAGAATTTAATGCTTGAATTATTTAGTCTAGACACAGCGAAGAGGCAGGTGTACATCGACAAGAGTCCTGCTCTTGCCTTGGAGACGATGAAGCACTTTTCAATGAAATTTAATCCCATTGAAGGATGCAAGCGTTAATTATCCCAGCAAAGATGAAAGGACGAGATTTTCACAATGCACTAACGATTTTGTAACATCTTTGGCTGGATGCGAAACTAAAGTCCTTCGGGACGGCAGTGTGAGAAAGGGAAAGTGGTATTCTGTGCAAATATTTTCAAGCGCAGCCATGCTCTCAAGTGTTTAACTGGCAAGGATTGCTCAAAGCCCAATTGGCTAGTTGCAGCTTGGGCAAAATCTACGAAAACAGTGTCATAATTTCGAAACTGTGGGATCTAACCAAAATTCATCACTCAAGTGGTCAATCCTTGGTGTGATTCTGGAAACCATTTCGAATTCTAAAAATCATTATAGGCGGCTCATGGAACAGAATCTAGACTTAACGAACTCAACTTGGTCTTGTCGCCTGGAACTTGGAAACTTTCACCAAGATAATACGTGTACAATTGCTTTTGTCGATTTTATCTTTAGTCCTTAATTCAATGTAAAGTTCACCCTGAGCTGAGTGAGTGTTGAAAACCTGGTCGATAAGACGATGGTCAATGTACCACCACAATACGACAACTCTGAAAAAGGAGGGACATCCAGTCAAGTACGAGCACACGAACGAGTACAAAGTTAGTGTCGCTTTATTTTTATTCCCCTGGCGTTTGATTTGAAGAGTTTCGAAGAATTGAGAGGAAACTCGACGACGTTTCAGCCCTCCAGCCAGACATTCGAATTTCCAAATGTCCAGCCACTATTCCTAATTGTGTGAGTGCTGAATGCAATTTGCAATCGCAATCTCTTCTTATCTTTTCTTCACGCTCATTCGGCCTATTGATTTTTCTATCATTTTCTCTCACAAATTGAGGCATTTAAGTTGGAGAGTGTACACACCGTTAGAACGATAATTGACGGGTCTCCACTCCAACCCATGTGCACTTAATGCTATCAACGCATCATCAAGTGTTATTGAAGTCGTGCTGGGTTAGAATTATGGTTATTACCTAAACCAAATTTCTTTTTTGCATGGCTAGGGAAGACTCTTTATGATACTTTTGGCTAACAGCTTCATAGACAAATTCAACCAAACGATACGTCAAATGGCTTCAAATTCTTTAGCTTTTCTAGATCTAAGCATAAGACGGACTCAAATATCTGATGAAGAATTGTGGAGATCAGAGACAAGGCAGAAATTAGGACATTCACCTGGTTCGAGGGAAAGAATTTGTTCTGTTATGGATTCTCAAATCGAATACGCATTTTCATTCGCATGAGGTGGCACGGAAAGAGATACGGTTTGGAGGACACGTGGGACTCGCTTGAAAGAAAGTCACCGTGAGAAAAAATGGGCAGGACTTTATTTTCGTTCCAGCTTTCTGAATTCTTTTCCAATAGAGTTGAAAAGAAAGTTCCCACGAAGTAAAATCAAAAGGATTTCAAAGAGAAAACGCCAAGAAATAGCTCATGTTCTCACACAAACTATTCCAAGCAATTCGGAATTTCTTTATCCAAGTTCTGCGTGTATTTCTATGAAAGTCGAAACGCTCACAACAAAACAGAGTACAGCCAGATGAACTTTGTCATTTGCCAGCTTAGAACGAGAATATTTTTGTCAATGTGTTTTTCCACGTTTCCAACGTCAGATGCCTGGAGGGGCTGGAATGATTCTCAATTTCTGGCATAAGCCGAGCTAAGATTAGGTACGATTGACTGACTGTTAGCTTAGTATTACAGATAGACTTTTATTTTGTCAAAGTTGTTCAATACATTACTCGGAGTCGACAGACTCAGGTAGAGCTAAATTCATCTCGCACCAGGAATAAAGTGAACAAAAATATTTTTTCCCAGGATTTTTGACCAAGTTTCAATCGTGTTCGCACTCGTGCGGGTGGGAAAGTACCCACAAAACGACAGACATTTTGAGAAAAATGTGAAGTACTCGCGCGACTGCGTTTTTTAGTTGAACATATTTCTTCGCTCGAGTTACTGAAACATAGCTTTCCACTTTTCCCCAATGCGGTCATGGACATTTTTGTCAGTTGGCCGTTCTAGCATTTTTTGTTTGTAATTTGCTGAAACAAGAATTCAAATGGAAGCTGCGTCTTGCAAGCAGACATCGCAAAACTTTCAAATAAGTGATATTGAAACTAAATACTTAATTAAATTTGAGTTGGTTAACGGGAAGAACGTTCTTCTTTAAGGAAAAGTGAGCAAGGTTCAAAGGAGAGCGAGTAATCTGATAGCGATAAGGTTATTTATGTCCCGGGTGTCGGAATGTTATTTGGTGGACCGTAGCGAGTCGCAATAACGGGTTTGTAATGTAAGAAGGAAGGTATTTCCCATGGCCAAATAAAGTGCTTCAGTTTTAATCAAGCTGAGCTCTCTGAGAAACCCCTAGGGTGTACACCGAATCTGGATTGAATCAATCTCTCCTTCGACTCACTCAAGCGCGGTTAACTCTAACTCCAATATTTGACATGTCTTCCTCACTCTGGCAGAAATTAAAAGAGAAAGCTAAAGATACAAACAACCAGAAGTCCTTCTCTGTAGTTTCACAAGACGCACAACTACAAGGCCAACTCTTGTCCTCTTCTCTTAGACTTTCTCCTCTGTTCTTCAAAAACTTCTGCACTTGATATGCCGGTGGGCTTTTCCCCGAAAGTGCAAGTAGTCATTGTTTCTAGAAATGAACTAATTTAATGAGTAAACAAGGACTGAGCTGAATACTTACGCTTGATTCCTTTCAGCTTTCATTATAAACTTCACGGTAGTTCCTTCCAGTCAACATGTTTTTAATCACACGGATTGTGTTTCTTAATTTTTGTAAACAAAACTCTTGGACGTTGCAGAATCTCATTGCTTTGTTCACTGACTAATAATTAGAGAAATTTGCCAATTTTCTTGAATATATGTAAATATAAATCGTACATGTTATTGTGATACTGTGTGATTTTTTTTTCTTCCAAGGGATGTGCTCAGGCCTCTGTCCTGGAAAGCAGTGCGAACTGCGAATGTGAACTCCAGCAGAAACCAAAAGTATAGTTTGAAAATTGAAACTTCTGAGAATTCTCAGAAAGCAATTACTTATTGGCACCGTAAAGCAAAGCCCAACTCCAAACTTTCGAATTCGTAACAAGTACGAAAATCTAAACTCGACTTCAGTGCAAACATTGTGCAGAAGGCAGTATATTTCTTAGAATGCTTACATTTATGGGACCCCAGCGGCTTCAGGCTTTTCTTCTTGGAGATAGAGGTTAGCAATAAGAGAGAAAGCAAGCAATGTTTGTGACCAACATTTGGTGTTGTCTTCGCACAAATTTAGACTTGAAATAATGCAATAGGCAATAAATACTTTAGCTTAGCATTAGAATAATAAATTCCGGCCAGCGGCTCTCTCAAAACTTAATTAAAAATGACATGGCATGAAGAAGTCGCGGAGGTCATGAAAGATGGAACAAATAGTTCACTCGTCAATTTAATGCTGGAATGGTTAGAAAAATTATTGTTATCGGAGTGCTGCCAATAATTTACCAATAATAATCATCCAAGTGCCTCGTTTCTGTAAGGAGAAAGGAAAAGTGGAGCCATGCCATGCTTGAGACTTAACCTTCCATTAAAGAACATAAAATTAGATCCGGTTTCCAGAGGTAGAGGATTTTTTCTGCTCTCGCCGAACCGTGGTCCTAACGATAACTCTTTGAGCATTTCTATTGATCCTAGAGCCCAGCTTTTAACTCTCATTTAGTTCAGATCCAATTCTCATTTGTCAGTAAGAGCTGCTCTTCGTTGGCCTTTCGGGCAGCTGCTACACTTTCCTTTTAATCATGTTCTAAGGAAATCCAGACTCCAGCTCTCTTCGTCTGCCTCAGTTCATTTATCATCCATAAGTCATTAGGTTGAGTGCTCCAGGCATTTTTTAATAATTTTAGCCTAAATGAGGTTAATATCAAAATTTCGTCGAATACACTATTTCACAGGCACAATTTATCCGTCTCCCACGGAATAATTAATTCGAAAATAATTCCTTTCCCAGAATAGAACCATTCGAATTTAACAGAAAATACAGCTTAAGATTTAAAGGTGTACAAGACAGATGATTTCCAATTTCCATAATTCACGAATTAGTATTTCTGCTTCGTTTCAAAAATGAAACAAAATGGAAAAGTTTACTGTTTTTCAAAGGGACACGTGAGGTTCGATTCAGCAGTGCTGCTGCTTGAAATACGTCTGGAAGGAAGGTATCAAGGAATGTGTAGCAATTACCTACCTAAGTACAGGAGAACACATTAGCATTTCTTTTAATGGTTCGTTTATTTCCAATCAGGTCACATCGGTCTCGGCCATACATCATTTTTCTAGAATACAAAATGAAATAGAAAGGCTGCAAAGAAACCCTCCAACATGCATGCCTGTGCACGTATCATTCAATATATTGCAAAAACAGAATTAATTCTTACTCTAAATCATCCGAAATGTGAAAGGTGCGTCTGCCATAAATAAACATTAGACTAGAATTCACAAGAAACCAGATAAATAAAGGTCCAGGAGAAAAGCCAATTCTTTTCCCAAGAGAAAGCGGCTCTACAGGTTACAAAGACTTTCACTAATTTCCTGTCTCATTTTCTTGACGTTATCGTTCTTCGTTCATTCCTACCAGAAACGTGGGTTTTATGCCAGTCCATTAAAATGAGTCATGAGTCCAGTCACGTTTTGTGGTTGGCTTGTTGGATTTAAAAATGCTATCAGGGCTCCATGACTAATATTAGAGAAATTGCACGATTCCAATTAAATCCAATGGCTCAACTGTTTGGGACTCGCCTATGCTTCGAACGGTACAAATTGTAACTGAGTTTTAGTTTATGTTTACACTCTTCGGGGTTATTTTGTCAACCTCAACCAGCAACTGATAAAATTTGAGCACACGAATAACGCTTGGCCTCTAAAGTTTAAACACAAAATATTCAGACTCTTGTACTGTTGTACTTCGACTAGCTACATACTTTGACATTCTTGGAATTTGTTTGTATTGAAACTCTTGTTTGTTGAAGTTCTCCGTATTGCATGTTGTTTCTCTGTCTGATCTCTTGACCATTTGATATGGTACGACCTGAGACATTTCAAGTTGTTTTTGAAGCAAGTACAATGGCATGCAATACGCGATAATTCGAGAATGTCAAATTTGTAAAAGTTCTGATTCAATTCGTATTACCCGACAACAGCTCGGATCTTGTTTCGCAATACCCATGGCAGAATTATAATTAACCCTTCAAGATCTCCTCTTTCTCAGTTTCTTGACCATCTATAAAATAGTTCTTTAGTTTGGCCTGCCTTAAGATCTTAAGAAAGGCTTCGTGTAAAGAGTCCAGACACAAAGGCGTGCCGTGCCGCTCGGGTGAAAATCAATAATAATATAATGTACAGAGTTCCGGGAATTTGTAGAGCCATTCATACCACGTAGTACTTACTTAGTGCCACATTCATGCCCAGCCTTTGCTCTAGTCTCTAGTACATCAACCGTATGAATTCTTATGCAATTCGAAAGACTCATTTAAATGTCTTGTGTTCTGAAGACGGCAGGGTGTCAGTCATAATTTATAAGCATCTAACACTCCAGATCTCTCAAAACACAGTTATGCTTTTCATTTAATAACTTAAACTATGCAAATGTTTAGCTACCGACCCACGTAACCTCGGGTTGAAGTTTTTATAATTTTCTAAAATCTCAGCCAGTATTTTGCATGAATATGTATCTAATTTATGTCTAGATGTACGAATGACTCACTACTTGTACCAGGAACTAAAATAACGCATTTAAATTTATACACCTTGCACAAATTCACAAAATTACTATTCGAAATGAAAACTTGAAAATAAAACCTTAGTTCGACTTGAGTGGAGAAGCTTGGAGCTAGAAAACAAACATTCAGAGGTTTGGAGTCCCACTGGTTGCCCCACAAAAGATAAGGGATTCGTACGTGTGTATCAGGAAAGAATAAGAACAACGATTCATGTTTTATGCAACAGTAGTCGTTTTTTATCTCAAGGATTTTCTTAGAAAATAATGAGAAAGGGGATTGGAATATTTGAGTGTGCCTGCCAGAAGCGTATGAGTACTAACTGCAAAATTGTACTTTTGGATCCACTCACGCAGTGTATTATATGTTAATAGTGGCGGGAACCCTGAGAATTCTTTACTCTCCACAGAGTTGAGTTCACATCATGAGTATTATTTTTTCATTATTAACAGACTTTCTCCACTCCTTCCACTTTCACCTAGTTTTACATGTTGGATGGGGGACGCGAGTGAGAGCATTGATTAATGTGCGGCAGATAGCAGAGAGGATGCAGATGAATGCACCGCTCATTGACTTTCACTTGCCCCCAGGAATCAGCTGCTTCCGAAAAGCTAGCTGGTTTCGTCCTATTCTTTCAGAACAGGAATTCACGAATTTTACTTTTCCACAGCATTCGACTACTTTCTATTCCCATGCTTGGCGATTTTCTAACTTAATAAAGTCGAAAATATTTCTTTCACTTTTCCATCAGAAAGTACGACCAGTTCTTCAACGGTTACTCGCATCCTGCAGCACGGATCTCAATTTTCTCAATTTACAAATTCAAAAATCACAAATGGCATTTTGAAATGTTGAGCCAGCTCAGCAACTATTTTGCAAAGTTGAGATCGCAAGCTGAAGATATCATCAAATATTTACTACACAATTCCCTGGATTTGAAGACATTTTCCCTGGAAGAATTAACATGTTGTATTCATCTTGTAAATTATGTAAGAATCCCAGCTTTGAAAGCGTGAACTCGTGAATACTGGAAACTTTTCTTGAAACAAAGTAAAGGTCTACTCTTTGTGCAAGGCAAACAGAAGTTTAAAAATGCAGGAATTCTGTGTCACAAGCAGCCAATTAATTTTTCACTTCTCCTTTCGAAAGACACATTGCCTCAACAAGATGTGGGCTTACTGTTTTATTTAAAATGAAATGATGTGAGCAAATTCAACGAAAATTCAGAAAAGTACTCTGCGTTGAAGAAAGTTCTGATTCAAATTCTCAGTTTGAGTTTGAGCTGATTTCATCAACCCTTTGTAGCTCTGCTCATACAAAAACGGCTTACGAGAAACTTTTCGCTTTACATTATAATTAGGGCTGTGATCCGATTAAATTTTTGGCGTAAAACCGGCGACTTCGACGCCAACAATTCTCCAGCAGGCTATCGGGGTGCACTGCTAATTTGGCGATTAGAACCTAAGAGAACTTGCATGACTTCACTGAAATTGCAACTAATTCCAAATATTTTAGCACATTTAGTTTCATATTTTACATTTTAATTCGTCCGCTCAGTTTTTAGCAAGTCTGGTAAAAGTCTACCATAATTTACAACAAAGCGCTTTCAGTATTCATAGTAGGTAGTGGCCATTATGGCACTTTGCCAATGAATGCTTTTTGTCAGAGCCAACGGGAGATGCACAGTTTGTCACACCGCAAAGCCCAAGTGAAAAATGTATCAGCTAGAATAAAATCAAACATTCATAAACCGGAAGGCACTCATATTTGGACACAGCAGGAGGACTCCAATGGAAATAGTCGGTCAAAGTGTCAAAGTAAATGTACACAATTTATTTACGAAATTGAATGCCGGTCTTCCCACTAAATCTAGCGGGGTGAATTTCTTGGTGTATGAAGTTTTCAAAAATGAACAATTATTTTTGTTTGCGTATAAAGATAATTAACTTTTGTACTGAAATTGTAATGCAATTGCTGGTCAAATGAAGGAGCTTGTTGTAGTAAATTTCCACAAATATTTACGAGTTATAACTTTTAAGTCCGGCCCTCAGGGTTAAATGCGACTGGCTTCTGTTGGTGTACTTTTAATGTGCGTGCCTTGCACATTAAAACTTGAACGGGAGTTTTCTTTCCACTAACTTGTAATGTGACCCAGTTAGAAGACTTGCACAGAGGAGAACCCTAGTCAGCAAGTTCCAGTAATTAATTAAGAACAGAAAATTGTTTTCTCGTCCCTTCGCTTTTAAGCATCCCAATGGTTCGACTTAACGCTCTTTCATTATTTTTATACGCCTTTCTCCGAAGCTCAAGAACTCACATCTAAGAATATTAAGTTGTTGGAGCAGCCTTTTTTGAAGCACGTTTTTGTGGCCAACGGCCATAAATAATGGTAATTTCTAGCGTAAATTCGTATGATACACACTTTTACGTCTCTCCCCTCCCCCAACAAGGTAAATTAATTCGCAGGTAATTGTAGATTTTTCCTTCAACTTAACCAAATTAGAAAAGTGAGGGACTCGCAGTCGCAGTAATTAAAAAGGTGGAGACAGATTGCTGTTCCCCAGACCTAGAAGTGTCAAGTGAATATTAAAATTCCTTCAACTCAAATTTGAATTACACAGTAGTGCAGGACTTCCTTGTTGAGTTGCCTTCATCTGACCGCGCTTTCGAATTTTGGACAGTCCATTGAACTTCTAACTTGTCCTTAACCAGTAAAATGTATTAGTTTTTGCGAAGAGGTCAGCAGTCAAATTATCAATTATATTGAATTTGGCTAGAGCAGTCTTTCATGAAACCTTTCGAAAGAACGAGACACTAACAGAGATTAGGAAATGAAGAGAATTCGATTATAAATGTTCCGTTTCATTACGCTGCTCTGGAGTTCTGCAGGAGAACTGTTTTGTCAATGGTGAAATGAAAGGTCGTTTATCATTCCGGACAGTAATTCAACGCTCTACTCATTGCGTGGGAAAGATTGGTATCCGAAAGAAAAGCTTGAAACCTGTCCCAAATCCATTGTAGCTGAAATGCAATATATCTTCAGTATTTAATCTGGACCAACTATTTCAGTTCACAAATTCAAAGCTAAAAGAAATACCTGAGGGATATTTGAACCTTAAAAACGATGTAACTGGTCATGTAATACCCCCAAAAATTGGCTACGATATCACTCTGTCCAATTTATTTCTACGCGGTTACACAAACTAATGTTTGTAATTGCTGGAGGGGAATTTGTTGGAGAAGGTTGAAACAAAGTTGATTAGCAGCAAGGCCGGATTCCTTCTTATCTTTATAGTACATACTACATTCCAATAGCCGCAAGGTAGAAATTTTGAACGCAGCTTCTACCGAATTTCTCTGCTTTCCCTTGGCATTTGCATGTATGCAAGAGAAAGAGAAAGCCATTCATTTCAGTCTAGTTTTGAGGTCAGGTTACGCAAAGGTTCAAAAGGAGATGAGCGAATGTAAATCTCTTTAGTACCGTTTTCAACAAAATCCCACTCTCAATTTTATCTTCAAGCTTTTCTCGTTTAAATCTTCAAATGTGAATACTGAATCTCAATTCGTGTGATATGCGATATGACTGTTACTTATAACGACGTAGAGCCGCGGTTTTGCTTTCAGATGATGTCATTGATTGTGCGGCGAGGTAAAGGCTTGGGAAGCTGTACATGATATTTCAATTAACTACCAAGTGAGAGAAATAAATCCGGATCATATCTGCACACAAAATTAATGACGGCAGTTCCTCAGATTTCCAAATATACTAACTTTTATTCATGCGGTATGTGAGCTCAATAAAAACGAGTCCCTTTCAGGATTTTCCGTGTGCTATTCCTTGATTTTCATTTTGCAATGGCTCGAATAACATGTCTCTGTATATTTTGTAATAATCGCTCTCAAAAGCTGACGTTTGAAATCTGAGTTTGATGGAATTTAGACTACCGTTCCGTCATTCTCCATCCACCCGAAAAATAAATAGAACCACTATTAATAAGAGTGCCATATTGAGTAAGTTAGATAGAAACCCTTATGCCCGTGATTTAGAAAAATGCTACTTGAGCTAACAATGCAACTATTTGATGTGTAAGCAATCCCGACATTTAGGTCGTACTAACTTTTTTTTAGTAAATTGGGTTAACCAAATAAGAGGTAGGAAAACGTTTTGATTTGGATAGTTCGCCTAGGGAGGAGACTAAAAACTTTCAAATAACTGCTGACACTGTGGCGATTATCAAAGCGTTTTATTTGTCAGGGGCTAGTTTCCAAAAAATTTGGCCTTTTTTTGCATTTTTTATAACCAAAGTATCCATTGTTGTTTGACCCTTGGTCCGACCTCAAAGTCTGGGTTACACCCCAAATAACTACCTTGTAAGTTGAAATGATTGTGATGTGATTCCAAACAGATCCTAAAATATAGAGTGTGCTTTTGATGAGGAATGATGGAAAGATAGGATGATCCTGTGCGGCGTTGTACTTATAGATACGAAGAAGTGATCTCGAGTGAACGAGAAACAATAAATAATATATGTTTCCTATCATTCAACATTTGAGAGACAATAGTTGCTTGTGAGCCAATTTATTTAATGTCTTGAAGATTAGGATTTAGCGATGTGGAAGCTGAATTGGATGAAC
>JAQGCM010002203.1:0-11908 GCA_034699705.1 Hymenaphorura dentifera
TCGCGTAGGCTAATTCGGGGTGGTCTCAATTGAGCCGCTTGAGACTGATAAGGGACGGGACGTAGGCTCGACGACACTCAGGGCTTCTTCATGAATTGAAGGTCTAATTACTTCGGGTTCGAAACTATCCGGGGTTCCTGGTTAGGGTATCAACAAGAACCCGACCCGAGAGATTAGGTTACACATTTTTGAACCCCCTTCGCCGCTTCTATTGGATTGTTGAATATGGAACCCGAGTTCTAGATTTAGGTGGGGTTCTGCAAGAAGCTTTACGATACGAATAAATTGATTCACAATATTAAATACGGGTTCGATTTTATACTTCTTGATGGGATCTGCTGTGGTATAGAAATAATTGGGCAGAACTAATTCATTTGGAGAATTGCAATGAAGGCGATGGATTTTCGCTGTCTTTCATTTGCACGTTGGTTCAAAATTTGTCCAGACTTAAAATTGAATAACGGTTTCTGGAATATACTTCTGGAACACTCAGAACCGAAATAGGGATCTTCAGTCGCAAGGGCCAATCAAAATTCTGGTTCGAAACTCGAGTCCGAGTACTGGTTTCAACAAGGACCTGGTCAGAGATTTCGGTTTTGGGTTATGTTTGGGATCCCCACTTCAATTGGATTCTTGCATAAGGAACCCGAGCAATTCTGGATCCGGATCGGAGCGGGTGCGTTTCGACAATTTGTACGTCGATTTATTTGATAAATTGGTTTAATCAATTCAAAAATTAAATTTGTAGATAGATATTTCAGCTAGTGCATAGAAATTTTAGAAACTCCACGTCTTTGATTCTGCAATGCTTGAATGGTTCTTGTTTGTGGAATACCAGAACAAGATTTCAGTTTTTGTTCTAACTTCACTTTTACTTCAACAAAGCCGTGGAGTTTCTAAAATTTCTATGCACAGTAAAGTCAAATTAATGAAGAACTGCATTTGAACTGATTTTAGCGTATCGAAATCCTAATGCAGCAGTTGGACCAATATTTTGTGCATTACTTTGCCAGTGCTGCCACAAATTTTTATTGACTTGCAGATATTTTTAGTTAAAAATTCTCAAAAATTCTAAATATCTTTATTTTGTATTTGTGCAGAATACAACGAGTTCACTAAATTATCGGCTTGGAGCTCATTAAAAAACTCGAGTGGGGCTTTTTACTTTGAGAAATAAAAGCCCAAAAGAGGGGATAATTTCCCAAGCAGTACGAAACGGTAAAGCGACGTTACTGCAACAATGGTTCTGGTAACAAAATTGACACATACGACGTTACAGAGATGCATTCTAACCGGCCAATGGCCGCACACGATCACGTCTCTTAACCAAAATCTGGATACATAACGACGTTAATGCGACGAAAATACTTCCGAGGTTTTCCTCCAATGTTTCTGGAACTTTGGGTATGAACATTGCTCGGGACGAGGAGGTCTCAGCAGAGGTACGGACCGAGTAGAGTACACAGTTGCATTTGTGAATTGTATGAAATTTAAAAAGCCCAATATCCCAGTGGTTTCATTTTGCAGTTGCGGCTCGGTGGGATAGTGGTGCATACGGTCCTCCCTACTTCCCCACTATGCAGGGTTCGATCCCTGGTTGCGGCCTCCTTCGATTTTAGTTTTTTGTGGAAGTGCGTTTTTTGTACTTAGGTAATTTTTCCGCCTTCCTCTGGGCAACATTCCCAGGCAGCTGCGGCACTACTCAATGGCTGGCAAAAACTAACTAAAATCGAATGTCACACAGAGAAAGAAAGAAAGCGTAACATGAGAGTCTGATGGTGCTGCGGCACAAAAGAATCGGACTATAAAAACTACGTTTTTTTTTGGTTTCATTTTGCAAAACTTTGGCCCTGTCATTCAGAGTCAATTTATAGTCCGAATGTATGCTATGCAGGGTGTGTCAGAAAGAATCAAACACTTTTAAGTCAGTACAGGGTTTGGGTCATATATTAACCACAGCAATTGGATTCTTGAGTACGGAACAATAGCAGATAGGGATCCGGATCCGGACGAGTGAGTTTTATCAATTTGTACGTCGATGTATTTGATAAACAGGTGTAATGGGTTCAAAAATAAAATTAAAGATAGTCTGGTTTTTTCTGCGATAAGCGATCCAGCGTAAACTTGGGCGTAAGCGCAACTGCGTAAGCGTAAATGCATACAGAACTCCTGTGCGTCTCAAATGACAGCAAGCTAACCAAGTCCCGCGCTAAGAAAAAATTTCAGAGGTCAAGAAAATAATTTATTTGACCTGGTCCACTTTGTGTAACTTTCATAATCACAGGTCAAATCATGTATTCATTTCTTGTTTTTGGATCCCAAGCTCTCATGCAGGCATCAAGAATAATTTGTTTAAAAAATCGACTTCGCTGTAGTCCTAAGATGTGGTTGAACAAATACTCAAATTCCACAGATGAATTAAAAAAGAAGATAATTTTTTTTTTGGATCCAGCAGGCGCAGACAAATGAAAGCGCTTTATTATTGGCATCTTTGAAATCTTTGAATCATCTTTGAATCTTTGAATCATCTTTGAAAATTGTTTGTGTCTCCGGTATTTAAATTTGCAAAAGAATCGGCTTTCGAATCATTCATTTGGTTGACCCATCGATTAACCAAAAATAGTTGGACTTACGATCTCAATGTCCTTGGTGGCACCCCGGGTTGTTTGTCAGATTTTGAGCAGCATTTCTCCCGTTGTCGTAATGACGGATTTTGGAAACGGAAAAGTGTTTTCGTGCTAATTAATGGTTTAAAGATTCCGTTTACACCTTTGAGAAATTCTATACGAGCTTTGCAGTTTGCAGATTTGCTATCATATTTTAAACACCCGACTCATGATTATTTTGTTGAGAGTCTCGCTAATTAACAACGCTTGCGAGTGGTATTTAAACCCACCCTACTTTGAAAAGCGCAACATAAGTCTATCTACCTTTAGAAAAAAATATCTAGAAGTTGATAGCTGAACAATTGGTAGGCATTGTAGTCAAAAAGTTTGTTCGATTTTTGGTTTTCGTGAACTCAGTTTTGATCAATTTCGTCCACTTGGCAAGTTCAGCTACACAATTTCTAGATGTTGTGATTCATCGCGTCCAGATCAAACTCCAATCGCGAGGACTTCTTACGTGATTTGAGGAGACAATCCGATTCTGAATTTAATTTGCCAAGCCAAGCCGAAACAACAAAGCCCTCACGCAAATTTCTGTCTTACTTTGAATTATTTAAAGTACTTTTTCACAATGTTCAATAAACACACACAATTCAGATTTGACCCAACTTGGGGATGAATGCTCAGCAGAACTAGTTCAAAATTCCTTACAGCTCCAAATGGTTCGGCCAACTAAAGTCAAATATATTTTTGGAACATTCGGGTCAATCAATTAATAAAACTTTTCCACTGAATGGATTTTGTGGTTTTGAGCTGTATTTTATATTTGTGTCAATAATGTTGATAAATACTGTTGATGCATAAAAATAATCGTGGACATGGGGGACGCAGCGCAGAATGCTGACAATAGTAAAAAGCTTTTGCCTAAAATCAGTACGGGTCGAATTGCATTTGAATTACATACAAAGTCGCACACGAGTAGATTAAAGTCAAAATAATGAAGAACTGTACTGTGCTTGTAGTAAGCCCACCTTGATTTCGCAAATTTGGGCGTCATGAAATCCTGAATACGAATTAATGCAGTAGTTGGGCAATCCCAATATTTTGGTACACTACATTTGCACCACTTTTAATTGCTTGAATTGAGGAAAAAAAAATTATGCATTGGGACACCCAACTTGATTTTGTAATTGTGCAGAATACGACCAATTCATTAAACTATCGTCATTGAGTTCAACTGAGTATTCAAAAAATATCACGTTGGCTGAATCGTAGAATTGGTGTTGCAGTGCAGTGCCCTGGGCAGCAATTTATTCTTCAGCTGCGTTATAAAAACTCGCTCGTAATACGAGTTGAACGCCATTAACAAAGTTCGAACTTGTTGGCATGATCGATCTGACGAGGAAAAGGTTAACAATTCGTCCTCCAAATATCACATTCCACAAGAGAGAGACTCATAATATTTAAAACTATTTGGTCCACAACGCCTTTGAAATGACGAACGAAGACGACTGCAATACAATTTTGAAACCAGGCGGAGAGAGTGAAATTTATTTACACACCGCAAATTAACTCTGGTGCGGTGGGCTTGATCGTTGAACTTTGCCAAACAAAAGGAACTTTGGAAAACGAAAGTCCAAAATGATTTCATCTACCAAAAATTTTTGCCCAGTCATTCAGAGTCAATTTATAGTCCAGATGTATGCTAATCAGGGTGCGTCAGAAAAAATAGAACACTTGTAAATCAATACAGGGTTTGGATTCTACGTCAGCAATTGAATTGTTGATTATGGAACCCGAGCAAATCGGGGTCCGGGTCCGGACGAGTGAGTTTTGTCAATTTGTACGTCGATGTATTTGATAAACAGGTGTAATGGGTTCAAAAATAAAATTAATAGATAAGCTATCTTTATCTTCTTGTTCCTGCGATAAGCGATACAGCGTAAAATTGTGCGTAAGCGCAAATGCGTAAGCGTTGATGGATACAAAACTCCTGTGTTCTCAACTGACAGTAAGATCGACGAGTCCCGAGTTACCAAAAAATTTCAGAGGTCAAGAAAAAAGTTTATTTGATCTGATCAACTTTGTGAAACTTTCATAACCCACAGGTCATATCATGTATTCTTTTCTAGTTTTTGACTGTAAAGGCAGTTTGCTTTCAATAATGATTATTTTCAAAAAAATCGACTTCACCGCAATCGTAAAATCCGGTTTAACAAATACTAAAAATGACAGCTGAAATCATTTTTTGCTCATTTTTTTTGGACCCAGAAGGCGCGGACAAATGAAATCGTTTTAGCTTTGGAATCCACATCGAAAATCATCTTCTAAAATTGTTTGAGACTCGGTTATTTAAATTTGCAAAAGAATCAACTTTCGAATCATTCATTTTTTATTTGGTTGAACCATCAATTAACCAAAAATAGTTGGACTTATGATGTCAAAGTGCAGGGAGGCACCCCGGCTCGTTTGTCAGATTTTGAGCAGCATTTCTCAGGTTGTTGCATTGAAGGATTTTGGAAACGGAAAAATTCGTGCCATTCATCCGAAGAACTACTTACAAGCAATTAACGATCAATCCAATTAACTACAAATTCTTGCCACCGATTACAATTCATCCTCTTCGGACAAAAGAGTATCGCGGAGAGCACTACCGCCAAGATACTGGGCAAGCCAGAGCACTCACAGCAGACGGAATGTTAGTTTTTAAGCTACGCCTTTGTTAGGCTTTTGTATGATGACATTTTGCAGATTAGCGAAATCGTTTTATGATAGTGATAATTTTGTATGATGCTGGCTTTAATTGCAATCAATAAATCAATTATTTGTACATAATTAAAATGACAACAATGAAAGAGGATCCGTGATCTGTATTTTATATTTGTGTCGAATAAATACTCTTGATAAGATTATCGGCTTGGAGCTTAAATATTAAAAAATTCAATTTGGGTTTTTACTTAAATCATTGGAAAATAAAAGCCAAGAAAATGCAAATGATTTCTTTAATTCAATCTTGAAATTACAATCATTGAAATGATCATGATATAATTCAATTTAATTTAAGGGGCATTGCGTAAAAAATAAGACGTTCTGAGCGCCACTAACAAAATTCTAAATTTTTGCCGTGATGGATCTCACTAGGGTCAGATTCACCTTGACCATTGAAACATGTCAAAATCAAAATCGGATTACGTCCTCGGAAATTGCGTTGTCAGAACAATGACCAAACCCGAATTAATTATTGTATAAATTTTGAATGTTTAACAGAAACTTGTATCGTAATTTGGTGCAAATTCCACGCAAATAATTTGCTTTTGTTCAGTTTGACCAGATATTTAGTATTCTTGAGTACTTTACTGGGAGCTGTGTTTATCTAACAACCGTGTTGAAAACGGTGAGATATGAAACCAATACGATTGGTATAGAAATTTTTTAATTTGCAGTTGTGTGTCAGAGATTCTTTTTCAGAGGTCATGCCCATCCTTTCTAGAACACTCGTCGGATTTGAGCATATTGTTCAGGAGGCCAATACTAATACGAAGCTCACGCGCCTGCCGAGGAATAGGTCCATCGGAAGCAGCATTGGTCAGAACCCATTTATTCGCAGAACTGTATCCAAACTATGCATTTGATGTACCATGTTTGCACTGCTAATTTTGCAAGATTTAGAAATTGAATCAAGCTTCTGGTGTATGTACTTTTCTGAAACACTCTAAACCGAATAGACTTCACTTTGCACGGACTAAGTGGTTAGTGTTCGAAACTCATGTCTCAGCAAGACCCCGATACCAGTTTTCGGATTCGGGTTACAAATGATGGGTCCATTCTACAATTGGATTCTTGAATATATGAAACCTGAGCTATTCGCGATCCGGATCGGGACGAATTATGTTTTTCAATTTGCACGCCGATTTATTTGAGGAAAAGGTATCATGGGTTCAAAAATAAAATCAATAGATAGATTTCGGTGTTTGCAATATGTAAAATTTGGTTAAAAATACTGCAATGGAAGCTTAAGGTCGAAATATATTGTAATTTATTTTGGCACCCAGACCGTTGACAAATGAAAACGCTTTAGTATTTTCAACATCGCCTGAAAACTATTCTTTCAAAACCGTTTGTGACTAGCGTACTTAAATTTGCAATAAAATCGGCTTTCAAATTATTCATTTGGTCGGTCCATCAATTAACTCGAAAAAGTGGGTCTGAAGATATCAAAGTCCTGGGTGGAACTCCGGGTCGTTGCTTTGTCAGATATTGAGCCGCATTTCTCCCATTGTTGCAATAAAGAATTTTAGAAGCGCAAAAATTACATGCAATTAATTACATTTCCAATTGACTTACAAAAAAGCTATCTAACGATTCTACATCGACAAATTCTTCGCACAGATTGCAATTTAGCGTCAAGCTGCTCTTAGGACGAAAGAGTAGCAGAGAACACTGCTGTCAAGATACTGGGGAAGCAAGAGCACTCGCGGCAGACGGAATGCATCCATGCTGCCTTTGGGTAATTCCAATGTTTTTGTGAATTACTTTTTCACCACGTTTTAATTGGTTGAATTGAAAACGTTTTTGTTCCATAAAAACATCGCTTCTTCCGGGTAACTGCACTTTATATTTGTGCCGAATACGACTAGTTCATTAAATTATGGGCAGGAAGTTTGGTCAAAAAATATCAATTGGGTTGAATTGTATAAATTGGTGTGGCAGTGGCAGTGCAGTGCCTCAAGCCAGCGATTGATTCAGCTGACCAATTTTGATTTTTTGAAACGGCTGAAATTCCATTCGGAAATTCCTATGGCAAAGAAATTTAATTGTACTTGATTTCGCATACGCACAATATGTATTAGATTTGCTCATTTGATCATGGACTCGAATAATCTACAAATAATTTATGTGTGGTGTTTCTACTAATTCAACCGTTGTTTGGTGTTAAAGTTAGACATAAGTACTGGGGCCTTCCTGTCACAAATTCGGTCGCAAAATTGATTCTGTAATTGTTTTGCCAAATTGTTCAAAAAAAAATTGGCAATTCGCGTCGTCATTTGCACCAAAATCCTACTTTCAATGGCTTCGAAAATTGCAAAAAGGAGCAAAGTAAGTAATTGATTTGCGTTCTGATTGGTCGATTTGAAAAGTACGACGTGGTCATTAAGCTGACAAACACCTTGAATAGGGAATTTAAGATATCCGACAAAATCTGCACTCATGTTTGGGTTAGCAATTTGTTCAAAAATTAACCATATTTGATTACTCATTTTGTTTGGCTTCTTTTTAAAGAACAATTTTACGGGTTTCATATTTCCGTATTGGAAATATAAGACATTGTAGTAGGACCAAGACTAAACCCCTACCGGTTAGAAATTCCTTCGCAAAATTCATTTTGTCAAATTCATGTTCAAGATAAAATGCAAACTTACACCAACAGACTTGGTCAATGGCTTTGAATATTGCAAAGAGTAGCAAAATTGTACGGAATTAACTTGCATTCCGATTGGTCGGTTTGAAATGTACCACTCGGTAATTAAGGTCTTGAAAAGCTTGATATGGGAATGTGGTATTTGTGGCAAGTTTGACAAACCACGTGCAAAGTGTGGTTCAAAAATAATAAAAATTTGTGTTTGGAGATAGTCCAAACACTAAAATTGGGAAATCCTTAATTGCAGCAGATCAGCATCGCAAAATAAATTCAATGACTTGCATCGCACGGTTTGTCCAGATTTTGATTATGTAATGCAGCAGTGAGAATTTTATTACAGCTTGAAATAGTTTGCTATTTTTTTAAAAGCGAAAATATTTCACTTTTAGTGCTAATCAATAGATATTTTGTTTACACCTTCGAGAATTTCCATGCGAATGAGTGTGAGCTTTGCAGTTTGCACATTTGCTGTCATATTTTAGACACCAGATTCAGGTGAACATTTTGTAGAGTCTCGCTAATTAATAACGCGTACTACCTTGAGCTTGACTTGATTGAATTCGACCTTTGAGTCTGAGTGAATCAGTTAATTCTGCTGAGGTAGACTTGGTTTATCGTCATTTGACGATGTACAGGTTACATTTCGGACGGCACAGCTGCAGCTGAAAAGAAGTCTGATATTTCCGATTCCGTCCAGTCGCTCTAGAATAATCATCAATTAAAAATGTTCAAACATTAGATGATCCCTGAGGTCGGAAATGCTATCCCTGAAAATCAGCCTCCACCGCACGGACGTGAACGGTAAAACTCGATTGAACACGCTTGTGGTAACCTTCATGGGATTCACGCAGTTTCCATTGATTGCAGGGATGGCGGAAATATTAAAAAATACCGTTCATTTGAACGCCATTAACAAAATTCGGTATTGTTGGCATGACCGTTCTGACCAATAACAGGTTATCGTAAAGTAAGGTCACAAATGCAAATTCCACAATGGATTTGTGCAATACTGACTCCAGCTGTATTTTTCATATTAAAACCAATCCGAATAAATTATTGCATTCAAATTTGGTATTCATAAAATTTTAGAATACCTAGCAGAGGCTTCTATCGTAATTGGCACAATTCGCGCTCCAAATAATTTTTTAATTTTGTTTTTTGGTAAATATTTTGCTAAGTATGCACATCATCTTAGAAAGCCTGCATTGCAATCCGGTGAGCATTTTAATTGTACTTTGCTCCAGTGCTTCTTTGACAAATCTTAACGCATGGTGAACGTAAATACCGTTTATAGCCGTACTACTGCTGCACATTAAGAGTGGGCTGAATTTTGAAAACGTTTTTGGTTAGACCGACTGGGCAGTAAAGAGAAACCTAATGATATTTCTTATTCAGATTGTAGCAGTCTCGGAACCCGAACTGGCCCACATCTAGACGTATCACACAATTGGCTATGTATATCCAATCATGTAGTTGACGTTAGTTTGATCCATATTATATGTCTGCCTAAGAGCTAGAGCCAGTATTAATTTTAGGCTTCCCTGGTCTTGATAGACTTTAGCCGATATTAAATGCGATGTCAATACAACAGAATTTCAAAGGTAGTCTACAAACTTCATTTAAGGTTTGTGTGGGATAAATACAGTTAATAACATTGTCTTAAAAAAATCATGTGGGGCTTTTTACTTAAATCATTGGAAAATGAAAGCCACAAAAATGCAAATAATTTCTTTGATTCAATATTGAAATGATCGTCATCTATTGTGGGAAAGTATAAATGACCAAAATAGAACATTTTAGCAAAAAAATTCGAGAAATTGCCCATTCTTGTAAAATTCCGTAACAACAAGGCTTTTGATAATTTTGTGTTGGAAAATCAGTCCGTATTGCAGAGTAAATTGAGTCTGGAAATTCATATTCAAAAGTCCACGCAAGAATTAATACTTGTTGATGTAAAATCAGTATAACATAAAATTAGACATAACAGGGCTAGCTAAATCCACTCCTCGTAAATGATTCTGGCGTTCCAAAATCCCGATAACGTATCCAAGCAGAAATTGGGCAATCCCAATATTTTTTGGATTTCTTTACGATTTAATTGGACCAATTAAAATTTCTTGGTTTCAATACGAAAATGACTTTTTGGTAGCTGCATTTTATATTTGTGCAGAATTTAAGCAGTTCATTAAATTATCGGCCTGGAGTTTGTTAAAAAAATATCAACTTGGGCTGAAAGGTATAATTTAGTGCTTTTCCGAAAATTCGACATTGTAGATGGGCACAATTAATTTCCTAAATTTTTGGCAAGTGTTTGTTCAAGAAAAATGGCAATTTGGTACATAATTTGCACCAAAACACTTGCATCGATAGCTACGAAAATTGCAGTGGAGCAAATATGTACGTAATTGATTGGAATTCTGTTTGGTCGATTTGAAAAGTACAACTCGGTAATTATAGTCATAACAAGCTTGATTTGCGAACGTGGATTTTGTAACACCTTTTATGTTTGGCGATAGTCCAAAGAAACATTAAAAGGAGAAATTTTCAATTACTTCAGCAGCTCAATATAAATTCAACTACTTGCACCGCACGGTTTGTCCTGATTTAGATTTATAATGTACATAAAGCAGTGGTAATATATTGCGGTTGTGGCACGACTACTTGAAATATTGTATTTTGATTTAAAATATTGCACTTTTGTCGCAAAATAAGCTTAAACTTTGATTACTAAATTCAAATGACGCGAGTGTTAGATTAGCACATTTGAAGTCATATTTCTGACCCCGAATTTTCTCTAATCTACTTCAAATGAAAGCTATAAAATTGTTGCAACTTGCAACAATTAAAAAAATTAATTGCAATAAAAATTCGGCTTGAAATTCATCGATGTTCCAAGTTCATTCATATATTTTTTGTACATCCAATTAACCAATTTCCGCAAGTTTTATTTTACTTTTGGGGAAAAATTATGAGAGCTCTGCACAGAATTAACATGTATTGCGGTTCCCTTGTGAGTGCACAAATTAGACACAATACGGTTAAACCCAACCGTCGAAAATGATTCTGGCGTCCTAGAATCCAGAATACAGAAAGCGTATCCAAGCATCAATTAGGCAATCCAAATATCTTGTGGATTATTTTTCCACTACTTTTTAATTGACTCACTTGCATTCTCTTGGTTTCCATAGGTAGACATCTAATGAATAGCTTCATTTTATATTTGTGCCGAATACAACCAGTTGATAAAATTATCGGCTTGGAGTTTATTTAAAAAAAAAAAATTTTTTCTTACTTAGAACAATGAAAAATAAAAACGCCGACAATGCAAATAATTTCTTTAATGCAGCTTTGAAATTTCAATACTGAAATGCAAGTGATCCAATTCAATTCAATGGACAGAGTGCAGAAAATAGAACGTTGTGAACGACACAAACAGATTTTAAATAGTTGGCACGGCGGACTTCACTAGGAACAGATCGACGCTGAATAATGAACAATGTCAAAATCTTATAATCGGATCTGGGCAATTCTGACCTCAGAGCATCTTTCGTATTGACTAAGTACGAATCAACTAATTTATACAAATTTTCGATGTTTGATAGGTAGGGGTTTATATCGTAGTTCGTGCAGAATCCGCTAAAAATACTTGCGTTTGTTCATGACTGGGTATCTAGTGTTAAAAAGTGGTTGATTGACCTTGGGTTTGGTGCAATTTGGGATTGTCAATCATCAGAATTATTACGACAGCACTTGAAAGATATCGTTAACTCTTTAAAGCAGAAATCGGCGGAAGAAGACATGGCTAGGTGCGAAAACTCATCATATAATAAACAGTTTTACCAAATCAAATACCGTCAAGGAAGGGAGAAATATCTTGACTTTA